>CM041036.1:6772416-7002872 GCA_023078785.2 Hyles euphorbiae
GTAATGTTCTCGGTATATTGCGCCATCCGAGCCTTATTTGGAACCTGGATATGCAATTTATTTATACTCAATGTAAAGACCGTTACAAATCGATATTAACTGGTATTGCAGTAGGAGTCCGTGTAACTGAACCGTTAAAGTGCTGCAAAAACTTAATGACTATAGTGGTGCCATCGAAACGCGCAGAACAATGACATGAGAGCCAACTCGTAATCATACCCACCTTTCTCTTCCTTCCTTTGTATACCATTGCAAAAGCTCCATGACCGATTATATCTTGTTTGGTGAACTCGTATTCACCAACTTGGATGACTTCCATTTTCACAAGTTTTCCCTTTACCACAGACATATTTTTAAGTTTATATTTACAGTCCCAAACAATATAAGATCAATAAATTATTTAGGGATAATGGATTGCGGAACTTGACTAAGCGCTACATTCTGGTCACAAAGAGCTCTTAATCACTTCCAAGTTTTTGTCAAATGTACGTTTCACTATTTATTTTACACTATCGTATCATGTTCATTGTTATCCTTATACCAAAACACAGCAAACAACGAATGCAAAATGCGTAAAGTGATTTTATTTTGTGTTTGATTTTGCGAAGTGGATCACGATGTTGCCAGAAATAGAAAAACCGAATCTACTAAAATTCAGGAATTTAGGTATTCAATTGAAGGTCCGTAAATTAGTTTTTTAATAATAAATAACTTAATTTTTTTTTAATTAAATGATATAATAATAAAATACCATCAAAAAACTATATTATTTCTTTGAATTTCACTTATTGTTACATTGCCTTCAATTGCCTTACAAAACTGCCGCTTAACGCCATCTCTTGAGCAGAAGTGTAATTGAAATAATGGTAAGCTCTGTTAAAAAATAATACAATTCCTTTAGATTATTTAAAAGGAATTGTAAAAATCACCACTCAAAATGTAAATGAATTTATATTTATTTGTATTTATTCATTTTATTTTCATTTTACACTACTAATGTAGGTATAGGCGGACTTAGTAATGTGTTATTTTCAGAATATGTTTCGGAAAAAAATCAATTGTTGAACTTTATTGAAGCTTATAAATTGAAATTCTTATTTGTAATAAAACATTAATGAAATTAATTCTGAAAAAAAAACATCCAGTTTTTTTTTTTATCTCGGGCAACGAAATAAAGTAATTATTATCACTTTTTACATTTTGTTCACCGGGTCATAGACAAAAAAATGTTTTTATTGGACTTCAAAATTTTTTTAGGATCTCCGGGCCTGTTTCGCTATTATGTTTAAGTATATTTATTGGAAATAAATTTATTTCCCTACATAGAAAGTAGGTTTCATTGAGGTACTAAAATGTTCACACTATAATACTAAGTTTTATAGTAAAAAGTTAAAGGACAACGCCTAGTTCTCCTTTAATTTTTTCCGAAAAATTTCTTGATCCTACTAGTGAACTAAATGCCTGAGGCATTCTCCACTTACCAAGTACAATGATTTTGTTAGTGCGTAAAATTAACAAAACAAGTTAGCATTCAGCTTTGTGAACAGAGGGAATAATTTTGAAAATAAAAAAGACCATTATTTTAACATTTTATTCATATTAAGAATGCTTTCAAATAAATAAATATTGACAATACTTTTTTCTGTTTCATTTTATTAATGCAAGAGAATTGGATTATACACAGACATGAATGTTATTTTTCAGCCCAAAATATTCCATTTTAAAGTTAAATGTTGCAAAAATATTATGTGAAACATAAAAATTATCAGCAATTTTTGCACAGCATTTTTACCCAGAAAGAAAGCATTGTCAAACATTAATTTACTGGTTATAGTTGACTACCTTTTTTGATCACCTAAATCTTCAATACTATCTTCATCAATCTGTAAAAGGAAAAATATAGAATTATACATTTTATAATAACTTAATAATTACAAGAAAAATTTATAAACAGCTTCAGTGTAAAATCGGAATTACATGATATCTCAGTACATATTCATTATTGTTATGATCAAAAACAAATACAACTTCTGGATACATTAATTATGAATATTACTTTCTGTTGTGTCCTCATTTAGAAGTTACATAAGTTGTGAATACAACTCACCTCTGGCCATTTTTCCGGTATAATATCAAAGAGATCATCCTTCACATCTCCTTGGATGACTATTTCATCATCACCAGTTACAGACGATCCACAGGCAAACTTTGTACCGAAGAATTTTGCAGCTACTTTTAGATCAATATCTGAGGAAAAAAAAATACGACATAATATTACTTGTTCAGAGTTAACATAGATTTTATAATGAGAATCTATACTAAGGAACTATTTAATTGATATTAAAAGTCTCTACATGCAAGGCCATTAGTCTACAATATTCAAATTGTTGCATGCCAAATTGTTTTCATTATTAAGAGTTAATAAAGTATAAATGCACATTTTTTACTGTTTTAAAGGATCTATTAAAATTACTAAAGTATTTATTATTATTATTATTACTTGTAAAAGGTGTATTAGGGCATTCTACTCTATCTTATAACAATTAATAAAAAACACTTATGAAAGCTGTATTAAACGTATGAAAGTGACATATTATGAAAGAACCATACCCCCTATGGGTCCCTACAGGTTTTGGATGATAATGGATACTATGATATCTAAGAATGGCAATATTTATTTAAAGAAAAGGTAAGACCTTATGAGATTTGCAAAAAGGAGAGGGTTTATTGGAATATTTTTTTTAAATAAATTGAGGCAGGTGAATTTGTAGATTAATAACTAACAATTCATCACATTCTTCCTATGGTGAAAAACAGATGAATGTGAAAATATGTATTAATACTATGAGTTTTATGTACAAGAACTATTCATACCGAAGGTATTTAGTCCCGAGACAACAGTAACAGATTTCTTCTTTCCGCGGGGAGCTCGTGAAACTTGAACTAGTTTCGGAACATCCTCCTTCTTTTTAGATTTAAGCATGCCCTTGCCACCTCGCTTCTGCCGCTTCTTCTCCTCTTCGCCTCCTGCATTTTCGTCTTCCTCTGAAAACCAAAACAAAACATTGTCAAGAAATGCATAATGCAGAAAAATTACCATAATACGGCGGTTTTTAAAATAACCTATTTCTTTGTAATGTATTGCAAATTGCATACCTATTTTCACTTTTTCGAATTCTGTAGGAAGATTCTTTTCGAGCCATTGTTTGCATTTAGCATATTCAGGATAATATTCACAGTATTCTATAGGCATTGAACAATTGCCACAATATTGAACCCTTACGGGATAGGTTACTCCTTCCCTAGGACCCATTGAAAGATCTCTATCGGCCATTGTAGAATATACTATGAATAATACTTAAATATGCGTATCCATATGTCATTAATTTCAGCGTTGAATTGAAGATTATTGTAACAAATATTTAATTTCAGGGCACACATCTATTGAAATTGGCCCATCCGCTAAACTCTAAAGCGATCTTGACTTGTATTTGACAAACGATTTTCGGCGTCAAGCGTCATCAGACAATTCAATGACAATGACCAAAGACAATGACAGTGACAACTGACAACTGACAGTTGACATTTGACCATAGAAAGTAGAGTTATTTATGGAAACATAGGAAAAAATCAGAAAAAATCGTCGAAACACTAGACTTTGAGATGGCGCTACTGATGGAAGAGTACTGTAGGGTAAAGAAAATTTCATTTTTTTTAAATGATTTATATACATAGTTTGAAAAGAAAAAAAGTATATTTCAACTGGAATATAAAGGGCATAGGCCTCGTATAGAGAAGAGTGGGAACCCACGAACCAGCAAACTGTTCCACAGCTTAATTACTAGGGACTGACCTCAAACTGCAGGTCACCTTGTACTTCTTGGTCTGTGAGGTCACCCCTTTTCTTGCGGCGACAACTGGTGAGCGCGTGAAGTAGATAAAATTATTTAATTTCAAATAATAATAAAGCATGTGCCTACCTACTTTTTTTTGACGAGGGCAAAAACTATTCATGGTCCTCTTCCTGCAGCCCCGGGGGAGAAGCGCAGGAAGGATGTGTCGGGGTCACCGGCCTTCCAGCCCGGCGCTAGGATGTTAATGTCGAGCTGGGTCCCTAACGCTGATATCCTACGCCGGCATACCGACCAAAACCCTCACTCCATAATCATTAGCCCAATTCGGGCGTTCATCTCGGGATTACTTTTTGGTGTGGGTGCCCCCCAAAAGCTACCAGAAATCCCAGTGGTCCCATTTAGTCGCCTTTTACGACAGGCAGGGAGTACCGTGGTGAAATTCTTTTCGCCTCCTTGCCACAGGGCAGAAGCATGTACCTACTAATGTATCTTCTACAGATGGGTATCTAAACTACTGTTGAGTACTGATAATTTTCCGAGAAATATAAATTTTTCATTTGGAAAACTTTCAGAGGAAATTTCCGAATATTTATCCTATATTTTTCTATTTGCATTTTAAAAAACTGATATTATTTTATTTTTATTTCATTGAATGGTGAGACGAGCATGTCGTTCGACTGATGGTAAGCGATATGACCGCTCATGAACAGTAGCAAAACCAAACAA
This sequence comes from Hyles euphorbiae, assembly GCA_023078785.2. NCBI lineage: Eukaryota > Metazoa > Arthropoda > Insecta > Lepidoptera > Sphingidae > Hyles > Hyles euphorbiae. Next base: position 6,776,997 of record CM041036.1, read on the forward strand.
TAGCTGAAAGTTCGATTGATAGGGTGTCGTTTTCAAACTATCACACTGGCTTTCTGCAGTTTTGCGGACTTCAGTTAATATAGATAATCTTGTTATGATATGTTTGATGTCACTGTTTACCTTTTTTTTTTTCTTTTTTTTTATTGCTTTGAATGGCGAGACGAGCATGCCGTTCGCCTGATGGTAAGCGATGCGACCGCTCATGAACAGTAGCAAAACCAAACAACACCTTGAATTACAAAGCAATGCTTGGCATTCCACTGCGCTCGCCATCCTGAGACATAAGATGTTAAGCCTCAATATGTCCAGTAGTTACTCTGGCTACAATATCCTTCAATCCGAAACACAACAGTGCATTTAAAACTGCTGTTTGACGGGAGAAATAGACATTGCGGTGGTACCCACCCAGACAGCCTCTCACATATCAGAGACCTACCACCTTTTAAATGCGTGGTAGTTGACTATCAATACACGCGTGACTCCGAGAAGTGAGAGGTTTGCCCTGAGATTCCAATCCGTGACCACCGTCTCGGCAGCCGCATCTGGTTCGTTACCCGCCACGCACACTTCCTTCAAATGTAGGAAAGGTGCCAATTTTTGCTATTTAGATCTATCTACTGCGGCTTAACAGTCGTGCATTAGTGATGATATGATTGCACGATATAGATTTATAAATTAATTTCCCTTCGATATAATTTCGCAGATTTCCCTTACTCCTACTCTCCATTCTTGATTATGCTGTAATGTATGTCAGCTATCTCGATCTCACCAAGGACTAACTTAATAAACTTGAGCGTTTCAACTGAAAAGCTGATGCAAGTCACAACGTTGGCTGACAATTTCCTTAGCGGTTGGCTGGAACCACAGAGTACATTACTATATGTGAAAGCAGGTACACTTTGTTTATGTAAGAAAGTGGTCGTCGAAACTATATTATAGGCCTATTTGTATGAGAACCGGTGCCTAGTTCAATAATTAGGACTAGTTAGGATAAGGATAATAACATAGGGAAAATGAAAAGTAAGTTTACGTAAAGTATCAATTTACTGTTAATACAATAATATCGATACAAAATTCATATCTTAACACTTTGGTTTAATTGAGTGGCACTTTGCCATTTGGTTGCAGCTTAAAGTATTAATTGTCAACAATATTCGTTAAAGAGAAATTAAGTCAACGCTGTTGGTTTTTTATAACATTATGGAACATAACATAACGTTTTACTAGGTAGGTTTAACTTCATGATAACAGTGGTATTCTGCCATTAAAATCACTTTAAAAAATACCTTAACGAAATCCTCATTTTGGTGATACATGAATACTCCTATGGAGAGTTTAGGCGATAGTGAGATGGCGACATCCGGAATTATATATTTTCTGTGCGAAATTTATTTATACCTAGAAAAACTGCCCTTCTAAAAACAATCACAATTACTTAAGAGTACCTACTTAAGGTTGTAGGTATTACATTATATTTTTCATACTTATTCCCATTACTCATATATATGAAAACACATTTTGTTCTAGAACAATCAAGATTCTACCATAATTAAATACATATTTTAAAGGAAGTGAATCTGTTTTAAGATCTTATTTTATAGCAGCCTACTTGATTAAGACGGTGCATACAATAACAGATGTATGTATCAAAAATCTAAATTCATCCCAAATTTTCTAAAGAGGTTTAATTTTGTTTTTAATTTAGACTAGTGATTAGGCAATTACTATAAATGCTAATACTAATATACAGATGGTGTCTGTTATACATCTATAATACTGTCGTGTTTTTTGTCGGAAGCTTTTAATTTCTCCTGCATTTGCGTCAACATGTCTTGCATGCGTCGAATCTGAAAACAAATAATTACTTACTAATTAATTGAACAAAACAATATTGTACTTCGATTTAATGTTCTCTTATTGAGCAAATTAGTCGATATAAAAATATTTTTTTTTATCTGTCATACCTCTTCATCTTTTTGTAAAAGAAGCCGATCTGTATCAGTAAAAACTACGTCGTTGTTGTTGCCCATGGAATCTCTTTTCAGCTTCCTGTAAATATTGGATTAACAATTACTATAAGAATTATGTAGGAACTGTTTAAACACAATTAGGTGCAAAATAAAACCCTAAACGAAAGATATAGTAAGAGACATAAATTATAAGTTTAAACTAAATCCACGAAGAAAAAAATACATAGAAAGTAGTACGTTTATGTCGTAGATACTTCACAATTAAATTCATTAATTTCATCGCGTAATAATCAAACAGTGCAGCGTCAGGAACTCGTTCCGATAATAATTTATTACAATTTCGAAAATACAAAGAAAAATAGTGCACCCACCCTCTTTCCCTCATGGCGTGTTGTGATATTTGAGATATACACTGAGCACGGAAATTTTCATAATGTACATCTTGTGTGACATCCTTTAAGTCTTGCATGTGCGTTGATATCAACATCGTTCGAAGTTTTGTAAAGTCCGAGTGCCGAGGGTTTTCAACTGCAATGCAACAAAATATTGTCCATGATTTACCTAACTGTAAAGACGCAAGGAATGGAAAACCGATAGTAAGTATTATGAATAATTATTGTTTTGTATATATTTATTTCAATATAAAGGTAAATATTCTTGAGTTGTATAGTATAGTTTCAGCCTATATATGTCCCACTTCAGGGCACGGGCTTCACGGGGAGACTACGATTCCGAGAGGAAAAAAAACTACATATTTGAATTGCAAAAGAGTAATTGGTTTCTCGAATAGGTACATAAGAGTTGTAAACAACTATAGCCTATCTTCCCCGCTCCTTTGTTTTGCCATAATTACAAATGATAACTTTTGTATGTCTTGTATTAGCAATTATTGGCATTTATTTTTTATTTTAAATGATATTCATGTGAAGTTAAGCTACTTAGCATTTCAACTATAAGCAAAACATTTAATTCAGGTCATTCTTAATAATAATACGAAAGTAAGTAGAAATTATTATAATATTTTGATTAAAATTCACTAAAACGTGATTAGCATAAACCGATTGAAATAAAACTATTATTTACGGTTTTTTTCGCGGATTTGGGCGGTCCCGCCCCGTGACCACGAAAGCTGTACCTAAAGCAGTCGAAATGTCGCGTCGGAAGTCAAAATGGTAAAAATTAAACCAAATCCGCGATAAAATCCGTAAATAATAGTTCTATTTCAATGTGTAAAAGTCGCGTAAATCTAAGATACCATTATCGAATGAACAGTTTAAGAAATTCCAAGTAACTGACCATCAACAATGCCCCAAGGATATTGGCGGCCGCGAACTCGTTTCCCTCCTACTTCGAGAACCGTGTCGGACGCCACCACAGCGAAGGGCGCCGCCTCTTTTAGCTCTCTGTCCTGCTGCTTGAAGTCTTCGTCTTCGTCGCTATCGCACTCCGGAAACTGATAAACCTGTGTATCACGCAAATTGTATATATTTAACATTTGTAACATCGATACCACCTAGCCTATTTACAGCCGGTCTGTATATCCTGTCTTTTTTTTAACAAAGGTTAAATAGCTACTATTTTTATGTCGATACAGTTCCATGCTTCAATAAACAGAGAGAGACCTATATACATTTATCTTGCCTAGCTATTTATATGCAGCATATCTATATCTCTCTATCTTTGTAAACTTAAAAATAAAATGCATCGAAATATTCAATGCAATCTCTTGTTAAAGATAGATACATAATATAAATCAACCGTTTCGACCATAGATAATACACTATATTGGTTCCGACCATCCTACTTTAAGTAAAGATACAAGGCCTACGGTTAAATCGTAGTTAATGTCACTTCTATTAATTTATCTAGCAAATTTTTTTTCAAATAGATCATAACCGCGACAAATTGGATCAATTGGTCGCGCGTGTTCATACAGCGCTTAGTTTGATATAATGATGTTCATCCGACGTGTAATAATGACCATCGGCCATCACAATGGGAGCACGTACTAGTTTAATAGAGTCAACTGAATATTGCACATATTTTTTAAGTTATGACATTGAGTCGCTACACGACAATACTACAAGAGCCCAACATTATAGTATAAAGGCTGAATTTTACATATACATGTTAGGGTGTCCCTTATAGGGCAAAAATTTTTTTTTTTTAATTTTTGAAATGCATACCCTCTATATTTTTTATAAATGCTAAAACATACTTAAATATGTTTTTATTTTAATTCTAGCTTGATTGTAACCCGTGCCGACCGAGCTTCAAAGTTTATAAAAAATCGTACTTTTTCGTAATATTTACGCCCAGTGTAAAAATTATATAATGACTTTGGGAATAATAAAACAATATAATCATAAAGCTTTATGTAAATAAACAAAATAATAACAATCAGCCAGTGTAATTCAAATTCTTTTTAGCGTAGATTTTTTACAATCTGGATACAAAGTTCTATGTTCTTGGACACAGCGCAACAATAATTGTTTTTGTTCTTCTTCAGCAGTAATAAGTCAATTTAAATCTTGCATTAGTTGTCTTATTTTCTTTCGGCAGTGTCATTTACAACTTTCAAACAACTTATTTTCCAATTAGATCCCAGAAAATTTGCGTAATCGTCCCAAGAACATATATCTTTCTGGAGAAAATTGTCGTCGATCTGTAACCGAGATAGAAATTATTTGCTCTTCTCCTAAACGAATTCATTAAAAGTTATATCCGAATGCAAAAAAAATATTTAAATGACAACAAGAAATAACATCTAAAAACACACCAAAATGACATACAATCCAAATAGCTTTTGGGGTAGGTCTTCCTTGGTGAGACATAGCATTTGCTTGAATCTGAGATTTTATCTCTTTTTAAGTTGGCGATCATTTTTCTTTTAGTGTGTTTGTCACCTTCTTTATCAAAAATACAATATATACAAAGACTGTCTCCCGCATAAACGCCACAAGTGATTGCTAAACTTACTTAATTTTTATAGTAGTTAGTTTTTTCGTAATCTTTGAAAACTTTCAAGGAGCACCAATCTTGACTAGGTGCTTTACTCGTAATCGCCACTGTGCATTCAAGCCAAGGTTTTAACATACAGTGTGACGATAAATAAACAAACATCTTGTAGAGCATTTTTGTCCTTTGCAATCATTCGGAATTGTGACTAATGAAACATATTTTTAAAGAGGCTTTCGTTATCCATCGTACCTGATGCATAACTTCAGGAGGCCTGAGTTTTAGTATATTTGTTGGATCACCTCCCAAAAGCATTACACCTAGTTCAATCTGTTTGCTGTAATCGTGTCTTATTTTCTTTCCTCTTTTTCCAATCGTCTTTGTTTAGATTTTTCTTCTTTTATGCCCTTTTTTGTCCACACCACCTAAGCATCCCGGTCGACCTGGCTCTCTCTGTTTCTTCAAAATACTTTGTCTTCCTCTATTTTCATTGTTTCAAATTCGCAATATCGAATAGTTTTTTCTAGGTCTATTTAAGTTATTGTCACGGTGGTTGAATATTTCTTGAGTCTTCTTTCTTTTTTGCATTTCTCCAAACGGGATACAAATCAGTAAGTTTCTCCACACAGTCAGGTAATGCCTTTGTGATTATTATGGCTTTTTCCCAAAATATAATGCACTCTCGAATCACAAGATTTGCACTTTCAAACGAAAACTTATCAATTTTGCACCATTCATTTGATGGCTAGGCGTTCCGATAAGAAAAATATTTGTTTTATCACTTCGTAATTCCACCGACATCATTATTAATGTAATAAACAATAACACGCGCACTCACAATCTTAAAAATCTCGCTTAAAATGACAAAAGAAACGTATAGTTACAGGTCGCTGCGCCGGTACTCGCGCAACTTGTATGGAAACCTTTAAATTGCAAATCGGCACGGGATATTGTTTGTAAAACGGGCTTATATTTTTTTCTATGCTATATTGGGTTAATACGAAAGTTTTAAAAAGGTATGCGTTGACATATATTGAACTCGAAATTTAAGGGACACCCTAATACATATGTATGTATGTTGTTAAGGTAACTATCAAAAGGAGTTTCCTTGGTAGTCAGAAACTTTTGATGGTTCTTTCATTGTGCCAGACACAGAGATCTCAAAGCATATAATTTTCTTTTATAATTTTTTTGATTCGAAGTCTATCGTGGAAGGAACCTCATCATGATACGGCATTGGTGTATATTGCATAGTACTTATCAAATAAAACATTATGTTTAAATCCAAATTAAATGGAGGAAGATGATATTTCAGCAAAATCAATGAAGATGATATATGGTTTCCTTTGTTTTTTTATTCAATTGCTCTTACCTTTTCCACTTATTACCTTTCATATTATTACAGTTCAGATATACATACTTGTATTTGGTGCTCGTCTAAGTCGTTGAGTATTTTCATTTTAAGTCTTTTCACTTCGGCTGCTGTGAGAGAGTCGGCCTTGGCGATCACTACGACTATATTCACTTTCCGGTGGAGACGCTTCATCATCTCCAAATCAACTTGCCGTAAACTGAAACAGATATATTTTATATGGATAAGTAGGTACATATCAATATGTATTACATGGTGCTCTGGGGCCCTACTATATTCAACGAAACGAAGTTCGAAACTTCGGATGATCGAAGTTTATATACGATACGAATGTACCTACATATACTTATGGTCGTTATTGACTTATTGTCGTAACCATAAACTTATGGTTACGTTGTACGTTATAAAAATTCGAACTTTTACAAAGTAGATACATTCGTATCGTATATAAACTTCGATCGTCCGAAGTTTCGAACTTCGTTTCGGATTTATATAGTAGGGCCCCTGATCTCAATAATAAATCGCTTATAGTTGCATGATATTTGTTATGTTATTATATGATAATAATGTCTCATTAATTATAGTCATTACCTACATCTGTGCCTACTCGATACACTTTCTACGAACAACATATCTATTATGTATAAATTAGTACTTTTTGGTCATCCAATAAATATAAATTTTGTATTATTTCCTATATTATACATTGGTGTGAAGTAGATATCTACTGATTCGTGATAAATAACTTGATCGGACTCGAGAACAATCACGTTATTGATGTTATGATGCTACTGAATCACGCATAATAACAACTGTAACGAGCACTGTGATAGATAAACAATGTTCCAATACACCGGCTCATCGAGATTTCATTGATCACTTTATTACTTCGATAATTTCTAATAAATTGCCATATTTATTGTTACTGATCTGAAAATATTGTAATCGCAGAATATATATATCGTTTTAATTAATAAAAGGTGTGCTGTAATTATATAAATATCAAATATATGTGCTTAACACACATAATTGCAATTAGAAAAACTGTTAACTCAAGAAATTACAATGTATTCAGTATTCGTGTTCAGAAAGTATACGATATCCATCATTCTTGCATAATGGTTTTCATATTAACATAAAATGTTTCTTATTGTATAAACAAGAATAATGTAAGAATTTTTTGTTAATATCTTAAATCGACCAATATCAGCAATCTTCCAATGGGTCACTCGTATGAAAGTAAATTTCAAGAATATATTACCGACACCCTTCCTGTGTTTAGTTATTGGGAAAATAATCAATTACAAACAATTTATTTATTTTTTTACACGGATTTGGAAATAAAGTACTTAAAAAATATTCGATTTCTTTATACTTCAACTCTACCGTAATCAATCTAATGTAATAAACATTATATAAACAGGGAAGTAACATATTTTTATAAGTTTTACGTTTATCATAATATTATAATGAAATGTAACATTACAACACTTGGTTTGAACATGAGTGAGGCTATCTCACGGAGTGACCACCTCGTTGACCTAATAAAATCTACTTGCTACTATAAAATGTTGGACACTCATTGTGCTCGCCTGTTACATTATGACGTTTGATGGCCTAATTTCACCAAAAACATCTCAGCATGTATGAATAAGGTTATTCACTCTACCGGGTGTATCGTGTAGAGGCACTGTTAAAAAAATAAGACAATCGTTTATTATATATTTTTATAGAAATGAATGGCGATACGAGCATGCCATTCGCCTGATGTTAAGACTCAGAGACAGCCGGTACACCCAACAAAACCATGAATTACATAGCAATGCTCGCCATTCCACTGTACTCGCCCTACTGCACTTACACTGCTGTTTGGCAGAATAAATAGTCACTGCCGTGGTACCTACCCTGGCACATTGCGGTGGTATGTATGTGCCTACCCCAGCATTGCGCTGGACCCTATCAAAAAATCAACATTAAATTGACATGTTTAGATAAAATATTTTTAAGACAAACGATCACTTCGTTTTAAGGACTATTATGCCCAAGTATTTTTTAATTCTTTTGAATAGGCATATCATTATGGTAGGCATCATATTTGGCTAATAGATTGCATTTTGCCCAGCATCTGGTCGAAGTTCCTCAGAATATATTTTGCCGACAGATACAGACTTGCAATTCACATATCAATTTACTCCTAAGCACCCTTTATTTTAGCCGTAGAAAGTATGGCAACAATGGAACTGGAGGAATACACCCATAAACGGGTTTAATTGACCAAAAACAGCCTGCAATGAGTAAGAAAATTGCACTTCCGTATGCAAACGTATCTAAACAATTTTGTTGTTCGTCACAAATCCCTGCATTCTGACATTACAATGTGTATAAATAAAGGAAGTAAATGTTTAAAATGTAATCTCGCAAAACAATGCAGTATCTACCTGTGTGCCCACGGTGGAACGAAGTAAAGGCAGCAGTGCACACGGTTGTCTTGCATGTGTCGTCGGTTCAATCCGCTTTCATCAGTGAAATATTGCCTAAACTGTTCATCAATGTATGCCGAACAGACTCTCCACGAGTCTTCACAGTTAATTGCGTCACCGAAACCAGGCGTATCCACTATTGTTAAACGTAATTTCACTCCGCGTTCTTCGATTTCCATCGTTTTCTTTTCGATTGTTGTCGTTTTTTCTACTCTGTCTGAAAAAAAATCTACTAATGATTATTACGTTACGTGAACTTGGTACGTAGCATTGCGTACAGTGAACCATATTTTAAAGCTTACCTTGTACGTCAGATATTTTTCTATTCTTATATAGGTCTCCTAGAAATAAACTATTTATAAGTGTAGATTTCCCGAGCCCGGATTCTCCGACCACCATTAGTGTGAAGTCGAAGCCCCTCTTGACAGATTTGCGGTGTACCTGCTCTGGTAGAGTCGCAAACCCGATGTAATCTCGCTCTCCACGATCTCGTTCTGTGGATTAAAAAAATGTTTTACAACGCTTTGCAGGTATGTGATGAGCTTCGCCAATCATTCATTATACCATTTACAACGCTTTTAAGACTCGATGTTCAAAAGTATTGAAATCTTCCTAATTCTTAAATACGAAACTACCGCAGTTGACTGGCCAAATAATAGGTAACTATATATCAATACAATGTAAGATGTAGAAAGTAGATAACATATGATTGAAAGTGACATCTACATGTAATTAAAATATTGATATAACAACAACTTATAAATACAACTTGTAAATAGCGCACTGGACATAACCGATGTTAACGGATGTAAGCAAATTTAAACTTTACAAAATAGTACGCATTTCCTGTAGGCACCGTTGTTCGACAAGTATGTAGGCAGTCAATCAAGGTGAGCCGTAGTACGTAAGGGTTTGGAAATCGGATGCATGTTGGCTCTGTACACAGCAACATTTACTGCATTTAGAATTCGATATACCTAAGCGGTAGGCTTGAAAAAAATGTTTGTGTTATCTTATATCTCCAATTTCATTAAAATATTTATATAAATATATTTTATACTGTAATCGTCTGAGTGAATAAAGATTTATTATTATTTATTATAATTCAAAATGAGTCAAATCTCGAATTAAAAGTAACTTTATTTATAGACAAATATAAAAAGTGGCAAACACAAAGTAACCGCGCATATTAGTAACAGTGTAGTAACAGCAAAAGCAAATGTCAAATGAGAAAGGTCATCTATGCTATTTTTAAACTTACGAAGTCAGTTGGCTATTACGGGGGAATATTTACTTAGTGAACATGTCAACTTAAGGGAAGCAGGGCATTGCAATGTGTGTAACGGAGTGGAACACGACAGGTTCCCTCGAGGCGGCGCGTCCAGGGACGTCGCCGGCGCGTGCGCACCTCTTATTGAGGACGCCAGCCGGGCCAACGGAAGTGCCGTACGAGCTCATCACGCTTCACAATGACCACACCAAACTAATTGTTAATTATCTAGCACACGCTTCACTCTGCTGTTTACTAATTGCAACATTTTTCTCTGTGACCTTACATGCTAAATATATTTTTAATATTTATCTTATTATGCTTTAGTCCTATTACCACGTAATTAGCAACATTTGGTTTTTATTTACTGATAGAGACTAGAAAGTATGCAGCATCATATTAGATATTTACATATGTAACATTCTACTGAAAAAAAATACACCGTAACTTATGAGTATAGGTACATATTTGCCGTAGAAGAACAGTGTATGAACAGTTCATAGTGACAATTATTTCCCACGCTCAGACAATGATCGCAATTACGGCGTTCTTATTGCTAATTATGTGAATGTAAGCAGAAATACATAGGTTTATGACTGTACGATAACATCTACGCAACTGTTAAGAGAAATGGGTAAATTATGTGACATAAATATATAAACACACCGCTACTACACACCTAGGTGCTAATAAAAGCAACAACGAAGGCGTTTTCACAACATGTAGGGATAGAGTTGGTGATTTCACTGTGATGCGAGTGCCTTGTGCCACATCGTGCATATAATATATAATGTGCGCCGACTCACATTAGAACTACTAGGTATGATCTAGCTCTTAAAATTGTAAGATAAGAAGGAATTTTGTATAATTGAAATAAGCTTCGTGGCCATCATATTATTATTGATCATACTAAAGGGTGCTAGGAACTTTTTATACAACTGTGACTTAATAATAATATTAATGTGTGTTTTTATTTGAAGAATGAAATTGCATAACACGGATATTCTATTTAAAATATATAATTAAAATCAATGTACGGTGTGTAATTACCGGTCTGTGATTATTAGATAAATAATATTTTATAGAGACTTACGAATTTTGATAACTGTTGTAATAGGATTTGCCTTGTTCATGTCATCATTCAGTTTGTCTGCATTCGAATCTGTCTTATCTTTATCCCCAATACTAATATCTAAGATCGCAAACGCATCACCTTTTTCCATTTTTCACTGCTGAATGTTATTAATTTTTTCAATACCTATCTTATTTTATCGATATGTTATCTTCAAGTACACTGTATAAAACGTATTGGTGTTACATAAAAATTGTTATGTCGCGAGAATACATAGCGATGGTTTTTATGGAATGAAAATGTAATGTGTTTTCACGATAAACACTTGCGGATGAGTGCAAGAGGCGCGACGCAAACTCTTCCGCTACGATGCACGCGTTCGCTCTGTGTGCCCGTAGCGAAACACTGACTTCACCCAAGTTTGACACAAGTATTATGTTACGTCACTTATTATCAAATGCACTAGTTGCATGAACATTTTTATCACTGTATGAGACGTCATTTTTAAACTTATATTATTCAAAATATGTTATATCTTACATGTGGGAATGCTAAATGCACAGAATGCGCTACATAAATCATACGCATTAGGACAATTGTAGGTGGATCTCTCATGGCTTGGCGGGCCTAAGGAACTCGATTGCGCTCCGAATCCTGTATTTTCGTAGATAGTATTTAAAACCATGAGATATAGAAACCAAGTAAACGTAAGAAGCTTCGTTTAGCGCTACCAGGGGACTCGGAAAATGTATATCTTACATGATATCTACTTCATGAGCTGCGTGGGCTATTTAGTACACAAAACCTGGGCAAACATAACAGTCAAATTTATAAAGGCTAAGTATAATCATGAGATTAGTAAAAATGGCTATACAATAAGGTTGACTGTACATTTTTGCCGTTTTTACCTATATCTATATCCTTGATTTGTTAACTTGCCAGTTATTACAATAAATAACAATTAATCATAAACAAAAGTTGTCTTCTGCAGACGATTTTAATATTATTATAAATGATCCAGGTATGCAAACGACTGGACTGTACTTACTGTATGGGCGTGTAGTATACATCATCGCCTTTTCAATTGAAAGATGCTGCGAGTGAGCGACGCTCATCCGGTGACGCCATTCATATACGCCGGTCTAACTGGCAGCAGGCATTGTCATCTACGGTCTATTTAGAAACTAATTTACCATTACAAAGCACACATAAATATTCCAAATGCTTACCCATCGTCATGTTTGCGACAATCTTTGAAAATTTCGGCTGAAGACGGTGTTCAGTTTATGATATTTTCAATATCAAAGAAGTATGAAAATATTTCATTGAATTTTCATATCGACTTGTGCAGGTTTTAAATATTTTAAACATTTTGAAGTTTCTTCATTTTCAATTACTTCTTTCGTGGCACTCACTCGATCGATCGTCCTTGTACAAAATCAAACAATAGAAAAGATCTCACTGATAATAGTTTATTAAAAACTGTTTCAAATAATCCTATATCGTATTATTTATGATGCGCAATAGATTTTTTAAAAATTGTATTCACGTAAAATATCACTGCAGTGGTGGATACGAACTTTACTCTCTACACTACACATCTAAAACGTCAGCAAAATTAAACAGTCGCGCGACATCTAACATAATATTACGATGCTAATCCTAAAAATTGTATAATCAAAAAACAGTAGAAAAATCGAAGAAAAATAAATCACATTGTTTGTGCGCCGTCCTGTGCGTGTTGCGTTACGTAATGTGAGGGTCCCGCAGCGAGCTCGCGCCCTCGGAGCACTCTCCTCCCTGCTCCCCTTTGGACCCTGCGCGGACCTGCGCCCGTTTCTACTGCGCGGGAAAACTGCGAGCGCCCGTTGGATACCAGCCGTAGCGCACGCAGCCCCCCGCCGACCACAATCGATTTGCACCTATTGACAACAGCGCCTGCGTTATTCAACCAGCTATATTCACGACCAATATCTTTGTGCTATTCATGTTTTGTTGCCCCAGATGCGCTGTACGTGCCCCAGAAACAGTCAAGGTCAAACAGATTCCTGTTGAAATGCATATATTATGTCAATCATATAACTCTACATAGTCCACCCACAAGTTTTAATAATAATTATTATTGGAAGACAAAGACTCAATTTATTGTAGGTGATATTTCTGACAGATTAATATAATTGTAGAGCAGCTGCACATTTCGTGGGGTCAAATATTTTGCATAAAATTTATTTGGTAAACAATAATTTGTTTACTAAACTAAACCGGTGTAGTTAATAAATAAATAAACTCATCCTTGTATTGAGATTTTAATTTAATAATTAAGCTCATTTTTTTCCTTCTTCCAGCCCTTATCTCATACTTATTGGCCCGGCAAACCTTTTTTAAATGTTTAAGAATTTTTCAATCATCCACTTACGTCTACGTGTAATCTATAGAGTGTTGATAGACTCTGACTGATAGGTCTCTCATTTGTAAGAGGCCGCCTGGGTAGGTACTACTGCTGTATCTATTTATCCCACAAACAACAGTGTACCTAAATGCAATATTGTGTTTTCGTTTGAAGGACATTGTAGCCAAAAAACTATTATACATAAATATTAATGAGACTTAACATATTATGTGTCAGGATGACGAGCTCAGTGGAATGCCAAGCATTACGTTCATACATAGTCACGCCTTTTACCCAGAAGGAAGAGGTGCTACCAGTACATCCACGTTTCTTCTTGTGTGTTCCGACATTGCTTTTTAATTCATGGTGTTGTTTGGTTTTACTACTGTCCATAAGCGGTCGTATCGCTTACGATCAGACGAATGGCATGAATGTCTCGCCATTCAACGAAATTAACAAAAACTCTTTTGGAATTAAGCCTTATAGCCATTTCGGTGGACCCAAGCTGGCCTCATAAGGATGGCCTCATAATCATACCTGTCACATTCTTATCACACATGCACAGTTATACAAAACTGTTTTTTATGATTATTGCAGTTTTCCTTGCGTGGTTTTTCTTCGCCATTAAAGTGTATAATAACTACAAATGCACATCATTCATGATTGAAATGTGGGAGTAGTTTCGAACCTACATTGGTTTTGCCAACCTGGTCTTACAAATCCTGTACATAGTGACAGAGACATAAAACCATAACAATAAAACCGAGCTTCAAATTAGAATTCTGAGCACAATATTTATAAAAAAATAAATGGCTTAGTAATTATTTGGTGAAAAATGTTGGACATCCGGAAATCTCACTCACCGAACGAAACGAGACAGCAAAGCTTTATGTCGATTTCCTGTGTCACAGTGGCACCGCCCCGGACAAGCCTGTCCATTCATGCTGAGTCAAGACTGACAATAGCGTGGCTCTACCACACCCTAAAAGCTTGGCTCTATCATGGCCAAGAGACTCACAATTCCAGATTTTCTCATAGAATTTCTGAAACTAGTACTGAAAAATAATATTCCTATTTTTGAAGGCTGTCTCTCCTTACGACACTTGTTAATAATTAGATGAATCGCAGTGATATTAAAATTCGTTGTACCTACCTACTTCAATAACTACAAAACAAACATTTTGTTTAATGTTATTTTTTATTCATTACCTATGTTGCGCATTAATCTGTTTTTACATAGATATCACCAATATTATAAGATCTTAAGCCGTCTGTTTCTATACAGTGTATATCAAGACTGCGTTCGAAAACGAAGCCGGGTGATAGTTTTGGTGACTACAAACACAATGCAAATAAACCCCCCGCGAACACCGTGAGCATGTTTGAAGCCGCGAATAAATAAATCAAATTATTGTTTTAAATATCTATTTCAATAAAGTGTTTATATTAAAAAATCACATATCAATCATGCAGTGTAACATTAATATGATCTGCACTTTTTAAAAATAGATATTCAATTTATTGGAACTGTGATCTAAGTTACAATAAAGTAAAATCCGAAATAATGCTATGAAATGCCAATTTAAAGTAACTTTGAATTGTAAAGTGAGACTTAAAATCGATGATGCTGTTCTTGAGAGTGTGACATCTGCTCGTAACCTTGGACTAGTTTAGGATGGGTCGCAAAAATAAGTAGAGCACGTAAAGGGCAACATTAAGAGCGCTTTATTAAAATTTTAAACCTTATATGAAAATAGATCACACGGGCACATAAATACAAATAGTAACAAAGATTAAAAAGATTCAAAGATTGGTTGGCTCAAAAATAAAGTTAATGGATTTCTTTTATGTTTATCCTAGTGAACTTGTTCCATATATGCCACAGGTGGCAAACAAAAAAAAATTGGCACGGGATATGTTTGTAAACGGGAGTCGAGATCTGGAAACTTGGCAAGTCAGCTATGTGTTTTGTTGTCAATATGTTAACGGCATATTGACATACGTATATTCATGATTTTTTCCTGGAAGGGGTTGGCAGAAGTGCTACTACAACCCCCACGACAACATGATATTAGCCATTAAGTATGTTAATGACTTAGTACTTTTTCAGATAAATATTTTTAAGTAACTAATTTTAGGGATGTCATCAGTAGAGAAGTGAATTGGCAAATTATACCCATCCTACGAATAGATGAAAAGTCCTCAAGGGATAATAATTTACACGAGATTTCCCGATGGACATCTTGGTGATATTATTAGACCTCCTATAAACAGCCTTAGAGTATTCGTTACTGAATTTAATGTAAGGCTCTCAAGTTTTTGATATATTCATATTAGTTAATAAGTTTTGCTAAATAAAAACTAGTTATTGGCTAATCTAAGGAAGCATTGAGGAACATTGGAGATCATCAAGTCCCCAGCATTTTTATTGATTTCTTGAAAACAGAAGAGCTGCCACTTCATGTTGGGTTTTATGCAAACGGGATCTATGGAGGTGGCCCATGCATTTTGTAATCAAGTCTAAAAACGTCAACATACACGCAATCTTTTCTTAACGGTTCTCAAGATTATTCAATTTCTGCTACAAATAAGATTATCATAGAGATAAGACCGCTCTATGTACTTTTGGATTTTTTATCTCTTTATGTTGTTATGTTTTATTATTGTATATTAAAGATTAATAAAGAAAAAATAAAAAAATAAATAAGAAGGAGCAGCATCCTAAATAATACCTATTAGTTATCACACACTCGGATTTAATAAATTAGGAAACTACAAACTCGCTTATACTGGATAAATATAGTCCTCGATAAAATTAAAATTACCTACGAGGGTTTATGAATTGTTAGGCAAAGAGGCCAACATAGCACCTATTTTTAAAATCCTATGATGCCCATGAATTTAAAAGACGCGACGACATATTTTCCAAACGGGAAGTTTTGATGACAAACTAAATCCTTTTGACATTAATCCAAGTAAATATATTTCTGATTCATATTTTGAACTTGTCTACATTACACGAATTCAATAATTAAGAACCGTGGGAAACGTCCCACCAGCCGCGACAATTTAATAAATACGAGTGTGATCGCCTTTTGTTATCATATTTTTAGAAGAAATATCTATGTATATCAATATTTTCTTTTCCATGCATTTGGATTGAAATTATGCACGTACCTTAATATATCTTCAAATGTATGTACAAATTGAATATGTTTCACGGAGGCAAGCTAATGTCTTAAACATAGCCATCAAAGATCGTAGTTTTAATATGGATATTTCTTTGAAATGTATAGAATATAAGTTGAAATTATTGGCAAAAATACATGGGTACATTTTTATTCCATAAAAAAATAACAAACGGCACGAGTAATGTGTTTTTTTTAAATTATAATTCTGACTTCAATTTTAGAAAACGTCTTACCAATTATACATATATTCTACTTTTTTTATTGCTTAGATCCGGCAAACGAGCAAACAGGTCACCAGATGGTAAGTGATCACTGCCGCCCATGAACATCCGTAACGCTTGGATCGTGGTTGTGAGACAGTGGTACCACAAAAGAGCTTGCCATTCATGCAGAGTCATGACTGACACTATCGTGACCACTTCATAAAAACATCGAACTGCGATGAAGGCTTATTTTTAAGCCTATAATAACTATAATGTAGTCCTGGAGTGGAGAAATCCATATTTAAAAAGGAGAAAAAATATCAACACCTATTTACAAAGAATTTCAGCTAAAGTGTGTGCAAGCAATACAAAATTGAAATTGTTTTCTCGAAATATCATTTATATACCATATTTTATTTGCAAACAGTACACCCACACGTACCTATTGCGTAAACGATTAGAAATGGAAACTTCGTTACGGTTTGTGTATTTCCCATTAAATTGAAGACGGTGTAAGCGACTTAACCCGGGAAATGCAAACGTACAAAGTAGTGTTACATCTCGTGTAACGTCTGTTATTAATATGACGAACGTTATTAAGTTTCACTTAGAGTTTTCTCAGCATGTGAACCAATTGAATATACATAAGTACATCTGTGAAGTATCAAGTAGTCATGAAAGAAACTGTAGCTGCGGGAAAAGTGCCAGATGAGACGAAACGTATCGTCACTGCATCACGGTCCGCCTGTAATTGAACAAAATCGCTTCTATATTCCAACTAATAAAGCATGTTTTACAAAATCGCGGTACATTCAGACCGCTAGCCCGCGTTCAAGCATTGAATATTAGACTCTACGGTAATGTTTTAGATTGTGTTTTAGTAAGGTTGTTGAGGGAGAAAGCACTTTCCGGTTGTGTGCAGGGTTGGATGACGCAGATGACGATGTGCTACGGGCCCATGGCGAGCACCAACCCAACATCACTCGGCGCCGTCACGACAGTCGAGCGGAGTCCGCTCGTCTGCGAGGACTACAGCGCGTCTTCTCAATTCGTTTATAAAGAGTTACGATTAGTTTGTTTCCCGTCAATCTACATCGGATTTACTTAAATGTTTTCAACATTTTGGGTATTTGCTTAGGCCAAGGATGTGTCCTGTTGATTGTACTACCAAGGTAAGAACAATTTTATTTTATTTGACAAAGGTGTTTTCTCCTAGGTTAAAAAAAACTTAAACTTTGAAAACACGTTTGAAAGTCGACGTTTTATTGTAGATAGTGTTCAAAATGGTTAGTTACTAAAGTTATAAAGTTTATAATATTTGAATTTGCGTAAACGACCAATTAACTAGTAATTAAAAACAACAATTATTCTTATCGAGAAATCACAACGGCATACCCATCGATATCAATGTTACACTAGATAAGACGTTCTTTGTAAAAAACGTGTCCCACCCAAGTGCGGTGCAATGCACCGCACACGAATCAGTCTGCCGCGTGACGGCCGCGCAATAGTATGCCTCTTTGTTTATATTTATAAGTAATTTATATTGACTTTTCCCCGTCAAACCGACAGCAAAATTTTCTGAAGTTACAATATAATTAAAGAATACAACGTAAGTGATATAATATTGCAGAATAATGCCGATAATACAGATCTTTTATTTAATAATGGATTAAATATATTTTAGAGCTCGTTAAAATTCAAGGTGAGCAAGGTGACGATTAAGGAATCGTATATCTCATTTCCGCGCATAAAAATTGCCCGTCGAGTGAGAGAGACGAACTATATAAGATATAGATTATTCAAGGGACATTCATATCAGTGGACCAAATAGGCATAAACTATTCGAATACATTACAAATACAAATATGTAGGAAGAATGTAGTTGCAAATTGATTTCAGTATTTTATTTTAATCATATGTTGTTAATTAATAACTCAAAATATGTGTGTTGTATGTATGTTTTGAAACAATGGATAGTATTTAGACCCCATTTCTTAATATTAATTACTTAATTGACTATTCGAACCTATTGTTATTGAAGACTAATATCATTTAAAATTGTTTTATATTCTTCGGCGTCGATTACGAAAAAAGGAGATCTCTATAATATTTGTCCAGAATCATTGGAATGGATATAAGTGGCTACCATGAGAACATACCTATATTTGTTCAATTCATTTTCGACACGAAGATTTCAGATATTCCAAGTGCGGTAGTCATTTTTGTAAACTTCTGGTGTACCATTCCTTTTGTCTATTAGTCTCGAAAAAAGTTTATCAGCTTGTTAAAAATTCATAAATGTTATTATAATAAATGTCAGACTGATTGTACACTGATTGACTGCTTGACAGACTTGTACACTTGTAAGAGTATTTAATTTCATTTAAATCATTTCCATGAATTATTCACGTAAATCAAAAAAACATTACAAATATATTATTGCTACGACGGTATTTATATTTAGGCAGTATCTTAGGCGAAGCTATTATTGACATGAACTGTCTTGTCTGTCTAATAATCTTTGATCATAATTTGTAATATTCAAGTAAACCTACTAGATGTCGCTACTGAGCTTTTGACAAATACGGGACAAATAGTTTCTATGACGCGCCTCGTCTATCGGTAGAATATAAGTCAATGGGCATACCTATTCAAATCACATCGGATTCAAACTTTCACGTGACAGAAAAAGTTGCATTGTTAGCAGTAGGCGTCCGTTTCTATATACCTTATTGTTTAATAAAATTTCATTAACGTAGTAGAAGTGTTAAATCAACGGCACACCAACTCTGCAACATGATACCAAGTTCGTTTAAAGCAATATTTTCCTTATTCATGAGTGAACAAGTAAACATCGTTGGTAGAGCTGCATCTGTAAAAAACCCGACAACTTTATCTTTTGTTTTATTTTGTTTAATCAAGTTTCACTGCTTAAAAGTGATACCACGTAAAAAACGGTTAAATGCGTAATTTTAATCAATTGCAATAAATTTAACGATTTAAAAAAAAATAGTATAAAAACGAAAGTGTTTAAATATGAATAACGCAGCCAAACGGATAAGGTCAATGTGCCAATGCAAATAGTGGAAGGAAAGCTACATACGAGTACGTACTACATAAATAAAGTGAAAAATTGAAAAATATAAAGTGTTTGCACTTTAAATAAATAAAGCATAGAGCTCGAAGCACTGTACTGCACTGCACACATAGCATTTGACAAATATACAATATCATAATGGCATAATTGACAAGCCATAGTAACACCAAATAAATATTTTAAAAAGACCCAATCTATACAATACTATCATAAAACTACTGTTAAAAAAATGTTAAGTTACGTAGATAAGATTTCCAATTAAGTATTAAATATTCTAGAGGTATATTACCTAGTTATTACTATCAAGCTAAGAGTAATGGGAAGCATTTAACTTTAAATCATTAAGTGACTAATAGACTAAAATAGGTACTTTACATATTACGCTTTTGAGCAAACCGACATAATTGTGTCGTCCAGCAATTGCTCTCTATAATGAGTAAGTATTAAGTACTTACTTCATTAGACGCGACTGCCAACATGTTCACGGTGGTCGCGGGTTCGAATCCCAGGGCACAACTCTGACTTTTCGGAGTCATGTATTGATAGTCAATCACCACGCACTAAAACGGTGAAGGAAAACATCGTGAGGAAACCTGCATACCATAGCGATTTATAAAATTTTTATGATATGTAAGTCCGCCAACCCGCACTAGGCCAGGGTGGTGGACTATATGGCCTAACCACTCTCAATCGTACTCTCGATTGTAGAGGAGGCCCGTGCCCTGCAGTGGGACGTATATGGGCTGATACAGACAGACTTACTTCATTACGGCTGCAATGCACTTACCATCAGACGCGTTCTCGTGTCAACATAGAAAATCATTTTCAGAGGCAATAGTCATTTTCAAGCTTTCTTAAGATAAATAATATAAATGAAATAAAAAATCTGGAGTCATAGTTCCTGAATGTATATAACAGTCCAAAGAGTCAATATAATTAATCAATCAAAACTTATTTTTAAAGACATCATGTCACGAAGGTTGAGTGAGGCTTGAGAGAATATATATTTTTTAAATCCGGCTGATATTGTTTACTGTGAGAAAGTATTTCGTTTTACACCTACCGCCCACATATTTGAATACAATAAAACCACTTTTACCGTGTCGGTACGTGGAAGTGACATAGAGGGCTAAGTTATCCGTGTATGACTAATGATTTTATGTCACAACTTTATTTGGAATCCGCAGACACCATTTATTTTGCCAAATATTTCGGATGTGCTCAGGAGATTAACGATAGCTAACATAACGGGTATAAAAAGCTTTTGTAGCCAGTTTTTAGATTTTAAGTGTCATACTTCCAATGTTTAGTAACACACTTTGGATGAGATAGTTAATGATAATTTATGTAATAAAGGAATTGTTAAGCCATCTAATATGATAATTATGTTAATTAATTATTAAAATTAATTTATTGATGATTTTTTTTCTTTACTTAGTTTTACCGTTTGTATTGCAAATTTTTTAACCTATATGCGGATTAACATTATCATTCATTATATATTAACATTATCCATAAAGTAATCGTACTCCAAATATCTCATCAACCCTACAAAAATTAGTAACTGCTTACAAAAACACCTATATTGTTTTTCGGATAAAAACAATAATTGTTAAACGCATGACATTAATGATAAGTAGTTTACTCAAGTATGTACTTAAATGTAACTCACGAATATTATAAAAATAGGGAGTCAAAAATAAGTTCCTAATATTATTTTACTTATCAATTTAATAAAAATAAAAGTCCTCAAGGAACAATATATGAAATATAGGGATATCATCATTACATTTCATCACATAGTTGATAATAGCGAAAAAAAATACCGTCTACTAATATTAGGTACGCTAGGTACATTAAACAAACGACAAGGACCGTGTTTCAATTCATGTTTAGATTAAAAACCATAATTTTAGCGGTTACTGTGTAAGGTCGTTCCACTGACCCAGTGACCTTCAACAACGACCGGTTGCGCCGACGCAACTGGAGCGTTGACTGCTTCCAAACACAACATCATAACATTAAAAAGAAAGCAGCATACTGATCAACATACCATAACACTGCATGAATCTTAATAGCCAACACCTAAAAAGACCTACACACGTAGCCACAAGGTTTTATCTCTATACTGGATCATTTACGACCGACCTAGTTGTTAAAATATGAACTTAATAGAGAACAAAAAAATATTGTCGACAAACTGTAAACTCAGGGAATACTATTTCCTTTAATTAATAAAATCATTGGGAAAATAATGAAAAACAACATTTCAATGAACGTTGTTGTTTATTTCACTTGATATCCAAAGTATTGGATGACATCTATACCACATTAGGATGTATTTCTTTGGTGTAAAATAAACAAAAAATACCATAAGTTCTGTGTATAAATTTTACAGATGTCTACGAAAAGTATAGACAAAATATCCAAGGCTCTACTTTTGTTGGCAATATTGGGAATTATAAACGCGCAGTCATTTCCAGAAAGCACTTTAAATGGAGGTAAGATAAAACTACCTATATTCTTAAAACTATAATTAATAATTGACCATGAACGTTATTAAACTAATTACTACAACGTGAAAACAAATAAAAAAATATCTCTACCACAGGTGTTTCGACTAATTTGGGTGAAGTGGAATCCCGTGACAACGGCGCCGATTTAGACTTTCACTACCATGATCACGATCAGCTGACGCGATACTTGCGCGCAGTATCGGCTAAATATCCAGCTCTGACTGCGCTTTACTCTATAGGGAAATCCGTTCAAGGTAAACAAAACTGGTTGTGGAACTCTATTTTATGTTTATGTTAATCATAGGAAATCCCGTTTAAGATGGTTAGCAATTTTCCATGCCAGCTCATTGTGATTTTATATGAATTTATTAGGTATTGATTATTGCCATTTAAACATGGTTATTTTATGGTAGCAAGAAAAACTCTGGTTTAATTCATTAAATAAATGACGAATTTTTTTGTAATGTTTGCCTAAAGATATTAGAGGTTTTATTTTTGGTATTGAGAAGTTTTTGAATCTTGTGTGAATAAAGAAACTTTGACGTGACTAGTTTTGGTTCTATTCAACTTGTATATCCAGAATTGTCCTTACTTTTTTGTACTACAAATTTGGTGCGAAGATAAACTACAAACATTTTGGACTATTAAAGCGAAGCAAAGAAGAATCTTTTAAATTTAAACAGCTTTGTATTTTATCTTATCGTTGTGATGTTTATTTAAGGTCGCGACCTTTGGGTGATGGTCGTGTCAGCATCCCCTTACGAGCACATGATAGGAAAGCCTGACGTCAAATATGTTGCTAATATTCACGGCAACGAAGCGGTCGGGCGGGAACTGCTGTTGCATCTCATACAGGTCAGTACACTTGTGCAACTTGCAATGTCTATAAAATATTTTGCAATTCCGAATTAGCAGCAAACTCTCGACATTCTCATACGAGGCAACTCATTCTTAAATTAATATTATTTTTCATTTTTTACCTACTCGTTTTTACTGATTTGATCATCTCTACGACTCTACCTAGAAAAGTAGAGTTTACGATCGTAAAAATTAAGATATAGCTCAATCAAAAACTTGATAAAAACTATTTTTAAGAATACAGTTTAGATTTTTGGGTAGTTTCCTACAGCTGGAACCTATAATAATATGAATAGATAAATTATATAAAAATGGCATTTCCATTTTTCAGTATCTTGTGACGTCATACGATACGGACCCATACATAAAATGGCTGCTTGACAATACACGAATTCATTTGATGCCGTCCATGAATCCGGACGGTTTCGCAATCTCTAAAGAGGGACAATGCGATACCATCCATGGCAGGTAATAACACACCACGTATTATTAAACATAACAATCGTGTGAATACGTTGGCGAAAGTTTTATTTCGACTACATTTAACCATAATTCTATAGTAACTTTCATATAAACCTATCATTTCAACTAAGACCAATCAAAATGTTTATAGATGCGTAGTAAGATTAAACTGCCTCGGTGGCGTACTTGTACTACGTTATGATTACAAATCTGAGGTCTCGGGTTCGAATCCCGGATCGGGCGAAGTGATAGTGGATCTTTTAATTAATTAATTATCAGCCCGGAGTCATCAATTTGTGCTCGATATCGCGATAGGCTCGCCCTTTACGTCGATCTCCTTTAAGACAGTGGTACTGCCCGGCCCGGACAAGCCTGCCTATTTATGCGGAGTTATAAATGATAGCAGCGTGGCTCTACTATTATTCTAAGTTAATTGCAATTTGATAAATCACAACAGTATTCGCAGTAGGTAGTGACAGAAAAAGTTAGTTAAATCGACTGCAAATATAATTGTCTCGTGTCCTCATAAATAATCAACGATATTTTACTTTGTACTTATTAACTATCTGCTTTCAACTTATGATTTTGACTTTTAGTTTAAGAATGAATCTTTATAAGTACACAATATACTATTTTAAAATATTTTTATTTTGATTTATTTAGGACACTCCTATCCTACTCTAGTCTTAAAGAAAAAAATATTTTGCAGACACAACGCACGACGGTACGATTTGAATCGAAACTTCCCTGACTTCTTCAAAGTGAACACTAAACAGATCCAGCCGGAAACAGAAGCCGTCAAGGAATGGATCGGCAAGATACAGTTTGTGTTGTCTGGCTCTCTACACGGAGGGGCACTAGTCGCATCTTATCCTTTCGACAACACGCCTAATGCTAGTTAGTATCTACATTACTTACTTTTGTTGATTTTACCATGATTTGATTTATAATATTCCTAAAAACGTGAACTTTAATTAAGCGTTTTCCTTAACACGCTACCAAAAGGAATATGCAGATCATCGGTATTGTGCTCTGGTGATGTATAAATTATGATTGATGTTTATGACTTTTCTGTACGTACTTTATAAATTTTATAATCGTGTTTCTCTTTCCACATATCTCCTAAATACAGTGTTCCAAACTTACGCGCACAGTCCATCGATTTCGCCCGACGACGACGTGTTCCGACATCTGTCGCTCGTATACTCCAACAACCACGCCAAGATGTCCAGGGGCGTTTCATGCAAGTCTGGCTCGCCGAGATTCGAAAATGGTATAACTAATGGCGCTGCTTGGTATCCACTTACCGGTAAGCAACGTTATTTACAAAACTTAGCTATAATTTTATCAACCCAAAAGTGGACAGTCGGACTACTGATTTTCAGTAAGTCGTTAGATTTAGGCCACTTCTCTGTAAAATCTTTGGTACAGGTCTATGGCCTGCACTAGGCTTTCTATAACTGATTATGGTGATGAGTTTGTGACAGCAATTTACTGACAATTCCAAAATTTACCTTTGTTTATTTTTCACACCATAATGTTATGAGACTTTTTAAAACTGAGAGAAAAATCTAACGGCCAAATATTATTTCAATATCCTATTCGCAGGTGGTATGCAAGACTACAACTACCTTTGGCATGGATGTATGGAAATAACATTGGAAATATCCTGCTGTAAATACCCGCCAGCACACGAGTTACCAAAATACTGGCAAGACAACAAACAGGTAGGAAGGTTACATAATACAATATACATACATACAATATACATGTTTAATATTTATTTGTGGACGACTATTTAATCCGTGTCGGTAGTGACCACTGAGCACCATACACAATAATAGCCTCCGTGGAGCGGTTGGTTGAGAGACGGTGTGAAACAAGAGGCCGCGTTTTCGATGCCCACAAGTCATGTATAAGCCACAAATACTTGTTTCAGTCCTGGGTGCTATGAAACCGAAAAGTCTTTTGTAGTTTCTAATTTTACAACACAAGACTTGTATTTTAGTGCGGATCAGAACTTTGTATAGGTGTGAGTGTTCGATTTATTTTCTTATTATTTTAAAATCGTCAACGATCTTTTGACGTCTGCGGTCTGAATGCATAATGGTCAAATGGTCATGCTGTTGTCAAAATATTAGAAACAAAATATTCTTCTCTGTAATATAACATTATATATATAACATTTTATTATATTGGACACGTTAATATGTATCTACTATTAGATAACAAATAAAATTATTGCTATTTATTAAAACTTATCTTTTAGGAAAACATATCTCAAACAAAATTCGCACGTGCTAATAGAAAATACTTAGATGAATTTTAGTGTTAGAAAACCTATCACAGTGACCACAGAACAGATGAATATGGTTAGAAGGGAAATACAAGAGTTTGACGCGTCGCAAGGTGGTGTATAAAAAGCATCACTGCCGCGGAACGGATGATAGTCCATTGAAATGTTACAATTTAAGGACCGAATATTGCATTTCTTAGAGGACGCAATTTTTTTTGGGACATGTTTGGGGGGTCAATAGAAGCTTAACCTCAAGTTTGTGGGGTCGCCACCCTTGACCCCGGCCGCCATCTTGAAAAAAGGGGTGAAAACACTTTTTTCGCGATAACTCGGAAACTATGCGTCTTACAAAAAATTTGGAAGAACATAATTTGTAGCAAATTGTTTTGCCTACAAATATGTTTATATAACTTTTTGCCCTAAATTAAAAATTAAAGAAGTTATAAGCAAAAAAGTGAAGAAGTTTCTTAAGGAAAATCTTCCCGTTTCTCTTAAAAGTAGACTCTTCGACTTGTATCTTACCAATTCTCACATACAGTGCTCAATCCTGGTCTTTGACCGAAATTCAGAGGTCCAGGCCCGGGTTTGTCAAAAAGCTATGGAGCACAGGATGCTAGGCGTAACACGCATGGACAGAGTAACCACTAACACCTTGCGGTCCATAACCAGAGTCAAGAATGTTGCACAGAAATCTGCTAAACTAAACTGGGATTGGGCGGGCCACGTCACCCGGATGCACCCGAAGAGGTGTGCAAAGATTGCCAATCAATGGATGCCTAAGGATGGCGAGAGGCCACGCGGCAAGCTTCGGAAAAGGTGGTGCGACGATCTCGACCAATTTAGCAACACTTGGATGGCATCAGCAACTGATAGGCATGAGTAGGAGGAGTTGAGGGAGACCTTTGCTCATCAGTGGCACAGAATAGGTTAATAAAAATAAAAAAATAGCAAAAAGTGAGATTTTTTTTATAAAAAGTTATAGATATAAAAAGTTAGAGTGTTATAGAATTTACTCACTTTTTTGCTTATAACTTCTTTAATTTTTAATTTAGGGCAAAAAGTTATATGAACATATTTGTAAGCAATACAGTTACCTAACTACAATTAAGTTTTTACAAATTTTTCGTAAGACGTATAGTTTCCGAGATAACGCGAAAAAAGTGTTTTCACCCCTTTTTCCAAGATGGCGGCCGGGGGATAAGGGTGGCGACCCCACAAACTTGAGGTTAAGCTTCTATTGACCGCCCACACATATCCCAAAAATAAAATTGCGTCCTCTAAAAAATGCAAAGCTCATGTAACATTTCAATGGACTATAATTATAATATGTCAAATCAGTTGCTGTCGAAATGGCTTGGAGCGTGGTGCTCCTGCGAAATAAAGTAAAAATGCATATTTGTGTTATTTTATCTTGCAGTTCCAATAATAAAGCGTCGAATATCAATAGAAGAAGAATTTAATACCATTATTAAACATGATTTTATTGATATTCACCTTTATTTTCAAAAATTGCGGTTTATAATTACGACATTTTGAAGAATTCGATAATATGATACAGGACAAATCAAAAATATACATTGCTGATTACGCGTACATACAATGCACGCGAATGCCAAGTTCCTACGCAATGCATACGACTCATTTTTGTTAGTTTTTGTTATGTCCACTTCGAAAATTGTCACACAGTGTTGTACATAGTAATTATATCGATGTAGTTATAGATTTCATATACTTGTAAATCAGTTTTCATAGGCATTAAACAAAGAAAATTAAATCAAATCCTTTAGTAATTTTAAATTGTAGTACTCGTAACATTTGATAACGTTGGATAGATCGTATCCTTATGTTCTAATGTCATAACTCTGGCGGACTTGAGAACAACATATATTTGTGTCTGATTATACTTTATAATATTAATTCATTCGTTTGTAGGTTTCCAAGAGTGAGTCAATAAAGGCAATAGATAGAGACAACTGGATTCCTACAAAATCCAGTACGATTTGTTCTAAGTATTCATTTTCGTGAAACAGAAGACGATAGAAAAATCTGTATCATAAGTAATATACAAACCAAAAATAATTACGGGCAACGCTTATGGAAAAACTGTATCATGAGGGTGAAATTATGAATTATTGTATGAAAAAAAAACCACTGAAGCTATTGACGTAAAAAAACATAATTTTATTGTAATAATTGCATATAATATGTGCTTTTGCAATAATGAAAATGTTAATATCTCACACACAGCTGAAAATCTTGAAAATCCTGTACATATAGGTTTGTAAAATAGGATACAAGTTAAAATTAACTTTCAATATTAGATATTATATTCGTATTTATTTTCCGTCTATCCACATAATACTTTAACTGTATCAGGAAAAACCATTAAGCATATCGATAAAATTTTCGGTTTTAAAACAAAAACATATTTCCATAATTTTATCGATTCTTTAAATCGACTATTGCAAGCTGTCTATATTGGATTTGTTGAGGTTTTGTGTTTCGAAAACGACGACGCTGGTTTTCATACAATTTGACGGCTAATGTATTATAATAACCATATTCAACTGTTCTGTGACAGTGACATACTAACGCAACTGTATCACATTTAGAAATAAATATGTGTCCCAGCGAAAAAAAGATTGACCACATACAAACCACATATAAAAGCATTTATATGTATGCATTGACTTATATTCTATGTATGCTTAATCTTTACTTACGTACTGGGTGCAAATCGTTGTTACTTTGCAGTTCCAGCATGAATAAAAAAAACAAAATAAGACTTTCACGTACAATGTTAATGTAATAAATGCTTAATCCATACAAGGACATCATACGAGCAATAAAATAAAAGTTATTGACAATACAAATAGTGAAAATCTTAATGTCCGCGCAGAATTCCAAGGCTCAGCAGGTGATTGGATGCCAATGACTGCGCAAGCTACTCGGGGTCCCGCGTTGCCCGTAGTGAGGGAAGTCTCATTGCCTCCAAGTCCTAGATCGTCTTCATATTGGTGGAGCACTAAACTACGCCCTAAAATGTTATTACGTCCTCTTAAACTAATTATACTGTCCACAAAGTCGAGAGTTGCAACTGCTGTTCCGTTTCCTACGAACTCGACATTTCCAAGATCACCAACGTGTCGCACATCGTGCTCCCTGCCGCCGTGGTTGGTGGAATTAGGGTTAAAATGACCCCCCGCCGCTAAACAGGTGCTCGTGTCTCCAAGCTCGTGAACGTGAAATCCGTATCTTCCTGCTGGAAGTCCAGTTATTGATCCGGTGACGTGTAGGCCGGCTGTTGTCTCAGTAAACAAAACGCTACCGTTGATGTTTTCGGCCACGAGATGGGCAATAGCTACCCTATTTTGAGCACTAACTTGTGCAGCAACCATAGTAAACGCCGTGATACGCAGTAACCAGAAGAATGACATTGTCGTGGTATTTTCAAAAAAAAGTATGCACACGACCGTTTAAAACTAACAACAGAATGTTAACTAATAGATAACGATGACTTTAGAGTGGTTTATCAATGATTCGTACTACATACACCTACAGAAAATATATTATCTTTATGTTGCAGTACGAAAAGTAAAATAAAATAATGCCACAAAAGTCTTATTTTCCAAAATTATTTACATAATGAGAATTAGGCATCTACTATGTATGGATAACCAATCGCTCGTTTATCGTTTCATAAAAGGTAATTAATAAAACTATATGGCCTAACCACTCTCAATCGTATTCTCGATTGTAGAGTAGGCCCGTGCCCTGCAGTGGGACGTATATGGGCTGATACAGAATTAATAAAACGGTTTCTTAGTAATTTTCATATACACTGATTATGTTCAAGATTATTCAATGAACATATGTAGTCAGGGTAAAAATTATGAGTACTTATGTAGGTACATGTATACTTTTTTGTTCTAGATATATCCAAAAATATACTGTCATTATATAGACACCTGCTAGGATCCTATCTAGTTAATAGGTGATGTGTTGTTGCAATATCTGAAAATGTTGCTAAGTAAGAGATAACTTATTTAATTTAATGTCTTAACCAGCAATTCCAATATCGATATCACGTGAGATAGTTTATCTTGTATTTTTAAAACAAAATGCATGTTCGGAACGCATAGGTAGAAATATAGAGCACATAACAAACACCTTTGCGGCATCTTTAAAGAAGGCTATAAAGTTTTTCATAAGCATAAGGTACTCATAAGTAGGCAGTCAGTCATTTGCATGGATTTCCATGGTATTTAAACAACTCGTTAAGTCACTTCTGGTAGTTTTGCAAGCTTGTGCAAATGCAGTCAAATGACTCGGGTTTTCATCATTTCGTGTACTTAATTAAATAACCTCATACAATGAATTTCTTACTGAGACACGGGTGACCTGATATTGTGCTATGTATGGCTGTGCGCGGCACGTTCTACGCGCTGACTCTCGAAAACAGATAATCGAAAACGAGTGTGTGTGTGAGAAGTGAAACGAGAGGCCGCGGGTTCGATCCCCGCACCGAGAGAAATGTTTGTGCGGCCCACAAATATATATTTCTTTCGGGTCTGGGTGTTTGTGAGACCGAAAAGGCTCTCGTAGTTTCTGATACCCACGATACAAGACTCGATCTTAGTGTGGGGCCAGGACTATGTATGTGACTGTTGGGTGTTATTTATTTATTTATTTTGTAATGGATGCAAATAGCACGAAATCAAAAGTAGCGTAAATTGCAAAAAATTCGCGTAAATTGATTTTGGGAGACTTAGACCTTTGATATTTATGATATCTGATATCAGCGCTGAGATTTTATGAGACTTTTGCGTCACTGTTTAGGATATTAAAATAAATTATACAAGTTTACACATCATTATCTCTCAATCCCAGGCGAAACCCGTATTTAACTGGGCTATACTAGGTACCATCTATATACATATGAAGAGGAGTTAAATTATATTTATACCTATATATACCTACATACATAGTCATAACCCTGCATTAAGATACATCATACACATATTGCATCATGGATATCTGATACTAACAGAGACTCTATGGTTTCCCTAACATCTAGATCCGAAACAAATATTTGTGAACTTATCTTGGTGCGAGATTGGACCCATCGCCCCTCGTTTCATATTCGGCGTCCGGTGACTTAATACCCACGGCGCCAGGAAGGCACTACGAATTGTACAATAAAAGTGATATTTTTATTATTACGTACTTATTTCATATATTTATTTACAGTCGCTTATTAAGTATTTGGCTGAAGTACACCGAGGTGCTCATGGATTTGTAATGGACGAGAACGGCAACCCAGTGGAGCGTGCTTCCATCAGGGTGAAGGGCCGTGACGTAACATACCACACTACCAAGTACGGCGAATTTTGGCGTATCCTGCTGCCCGGAACTTATCGTGTTGATGTAAGTAATACCTACACATTTTTTACTCTTAATAGGAAACTTTTGATAAACGGCAAATCGCAATAGGTGGTAGTTCTTAGTTGCAAATATAGGTTTTCTTCACAGCAATTTATAAACCATCACGTTACAGTCAAGCTTAATAACACGAGATCTTAAAATCAACAAGTTAAATATGTTACGAGAAAACTTACATATATAACAAGCACTCAATTGACCTCGACTTCCGGTAGGCCAAATAACCAATGCCACGCCGCCGTACGCGATATGACCATAAAAGGCAATGTGCGTATGCCTTCGGGAACTGTTGTACAACGCCGCCACAGTGCGCGCCAGATCGTCCTCCCGAGACGTTACCGGGACTAATTGTTAAGCATATTCATGTAACTTTGTATGTTTTATCTAGCCGGACATTTCTTTAATAAACTTACTAGCACATAACACTAGTGTTTCTGTAAAAGTGGCTGCCCAACGAGGCGCGAGTAAAAAGTGCGCCGCAAAGCCGAACTCGCAAAAGTACTATTTGTGACTACGAGTATTGTGACTAGTGTTTTTTCGTGTGTGCTATCGCTATAAAATGCCGCGTACGCGCAGAGATCCAGCGACGCCATCCATCAACGAGGAGGACGTCGACGATGATAGGGGCTCCGATGACGCCGCGAGCTACTCCTCGAGTCAAGTAGCCGCCATGATGGCCGCTATGCAGCGGACACAAAGTGAAGCGTTTGAGAACCTGCTGGAGAGACTTATGAGTCGCCAGCCATCATCCCCAGTACCTGCGCCTACCACGCCGCAAACCGCTGGCAGCACCTTCACGCAATGCACCGCCAGGTTCGGCGGTGACGCCAACGAGTCTGTGGACGCATTCATCGACGCCATACAAAGTTTTAAGGAATGTGCTAACGTGTCCGAACAGAATGCCCTCAGAGGCCTTTCAATGTTATTAACAAATAATGCCGCACTATGGTACCAAGGTGTGAAGAAAGAAATAACATCGTGGGATATGGCGATGGATTTGTTGACTGTTACATATGGTGACAAACGACCCCCGCACTGTATATATAAAGATTTATTCGCCCTAAAGCAGGGAAATGAAAACACTGATGTGTTCGTCGCAAAATGTCGCGCTCTATTGTCACGAATTCCCGAAGGTGACATATCCGAAAAGGCGCAAGTGGACATGGTGTATGGTCTACTTGACACCAAGATAAGAAAATATCTGAGGCGAGAGGAATTCAAGGATTTCTCCGGCATGCTTCGCCTCGCCCGGTCCACCGAAATTGAATCCGAGATGCATCCGCAGTCGCCAGCCGGCGCGCTGCATAGCGCCCGGTCAAAGTTCGCGAAGGACGGTGGCCCTAGTGACGGGTCGGTGCGGCCTCCGTGGCCGCCGCCGCCACCGCGCCGTTACGCAGCGCCGACATCGTCGAGCGGGATCTACCCGGCGGCGACGGCGACTACATCTACGGCTTCGTCGTCACTTCGTTCGCCGGTCGACCATAATAGTGCCAGTGCGAAAGTTCGATGTGTTTATTGTAAGCAATACGGACACATACGTGACGGCTGTAAAAAGTTAAATAAGTGCGTTAGTGATGTCAAGTCACTATATTGTTACGGGTGCGGTGCGAAAGGGGTAGTCAAATCAAAGTGTCCATCGTGTAATAATAATAATATCGCGAGCGTAGTGCCTAGTTGTTATGAGTGTGGTGAGAAAGGTGTCACTCGGAATCAATGTATAAAATGTAATTCGCGTTATGGTGCGATCGACTGCAGTGGCGTTGCATTGGTTGGTACGAGTTCATTGACCCCTAACCCGCGCCATTATTCAAAAAATTCATTGTCGCGTAACTTAAATTGTCAGGTGAGTCCTTTTATAACTAATAAGGTAACTATGAGTGAGTGTGTAGATTCTCCCTTCGTTGAAAGATCGTCCATACTTTCCAAATGTCGTTTAAAACAATCGAGACATAGTATTACTACGATTAGAGAGTCTAAAAAATCTGTTAACTGTTTGCCTAAAGACTTTAAGATGGCCATTCCAGCATTTTATTGTAGTCAACATAATAATAGTAGTGGTTATCTTCCAGCTGATTTTAAAAAGTTTATGCCTAAAAAGTATTTTGATACTCGGATACGTACGTCAGCGTCTAGGTCTTGTAGGTCATCTAAATTAATTAATTCACAAAATGCACAAAATAATGTTTCGCGTTATTCTAGGAATCTAGTCTCTAATCAGGTGCCAAATTCGTGTGTTCCGACTAAGGATAAATTTAAGAAAATTCCTTTGTCCACCATTATACCTTCTAGAAATGAATACCTTCATGACAAAGATAATAATCATCATCGAAGGCCTATTCTAGGTATTGAAATATTACGTATTAAAGGTATGGGTCTATTAGACACGGGTGCGAGAGGTAGTGTTGCAGGTTCATCATTATACAGTCTCCTTTTGGAAAAGAATCACCCTTGTAAGGAAGTGACGAGACGTATTAAGTTGGCTGATGGTTCCGTGCAGACACGTAGTATCCTCGCGACCAACTTGAAAGTTAAAATTAAACATAAATCAGTATTAACGGAATTTATTATATTTCCCGACGCTAAGTGTACTGAGACACTTCTGGGCGTTGATTTTATTACTGCTGCGGGTCTTGTGATTGACTTTGCTTCTGCAAGATGGAATTTTTCGGGTTGCAAACATTCTTACCCATTAGAATTTGAAGCTTTTAAGTCATGCACAACTGTCTCCACTGCTGATTTCCTGCGCACCGATGAAGGTTTAATGCTGAATAGTGAAGAACGACAGCATCTTTCTGACCTGTTAGTGCACAACCAGGATATCTTCCAAGCAGGGGGAGCTGCTACACCGTACGCAGAGCACCGTATTGTTACCGGTAGTCATCCGCCGATTTCCGTCCCGCCGTATTGGCTCACTCCGGCCAAAAAGGAGTTGATGAAGATCGAGTTGGATAAAATGCTGAATGATGGCATAGTCGAAGAATGCGAATCAGCATGGACTTCTCCCGCGGTATTGGTGCCTAAGAAGGATGGAGGAGTAAGGTTTTGCGTTGACTATCGACGTCTTAACGCGATTACGAAAACGGATTGTTATCCGATTCCTCTTATCGACGAACTTCTCCAGTTGACTAAGCGTGACTGTTTCATGTCTACCATAGATCTTAAAGCTGGTTATTGGCAGGTGAATGTTGCACCCGAAGATCAAGATAAAACCGCATTCGTTACGCCATTCGGAACATATCGATTTAAGCGAATGCCCTTCGGTTTGAAGAATGCGCCCTCAACGTTCCAGCGATTAATCGACCGCTTCCGTTCCGGCGCTTCATTGCAAGATGTGACTCTGCTGGCATACCTTGATGACTTAATGGTCATTACTCAGGGATGTTTTCAAGAACATCTTCGTGACCTTCAAAATGTCTTTGATAGATTGCGACACTTTGGTCTATGCGCGAATAGGACAAAGTGTTTTTTCGCCCGCCAAGAGGTTACTTACCTTGGCCATGTTATAACGCCTCAAGGCATTCGTCCAGATTCTTCGAAAGTAGATGCCATTCTGCAGAGGTCACCTCCAAATAATATGAAACAATTGAAATCATTTTTACAAACCTGTTCATGGTTTAGAAAATTTATTGAAGAGTTTTCAAAGGTTGCCGAGCCTTTAACTAAACTTACACGCAAAAATCAACCATGGATGTGGAGTGAAGAACAACAGCGTGCCTTCGAAACTTTAAAAGCAAAGTTATGTCAAGCGCCTATATTGATTCAAGCTGATTATTCTCAACCTTTTCTCCTGCGGACTGATGCCAGCAATTATGCGATAGGAGCCGCTTTGCTTCAAGGAGATTCAATTAACGAGAGACCCATTGAGTATGCCAGTCGTCTTCTTACTTCTGCTGAAAGGAACTACACTACAACTGAGCGGGAAGCTCTTGCCGTGGTATGGGCCGTAGACAAGTTCAGGGGCTATATAGATGGACACACTTGTATCGTAAAAAGTGACCACCAGCCTCTCCGATGGCTTCTTACTCTTAAAACGCCAAGTGGTCGTTTAATTAGGTGGGCTCTCAAACTTCAATCTTATGATCTTCGCATTGAGTATGCACCAGGAAAAGTGAACGTCCTAGCAGATACTTTGAGCAGACCTAATGGCGATGATGCTTCTGCTAGTATCTGTACAGTTTCAGTAGACCTTCCTCAGATATCTGCCATCGATCTTCGAGCTGCACAGTTAGAAGATCCGGAAGTGTTGAAAATCATAAAAGATCTGGAAGCTGATGATGAACTTACCTCTAGTCGCTGGTTGGAACGTGGCTACGTGATGTCACACGGCGTTCTGTACCGCTATGACCCCGACGGCGACTCTGAAGAAGTGCAATTAGTAGTACCTATCTCTAAGAGAGAAGAAATCCTTAAAGAGCTGCATGATTCTCCAACTGCAGGTCATCAAGGTATTGAAAGAACCTTACACCGTTTACGTCAGCGATACTTTTTCCCTGGTATGCGTCGTTATGTTACACAATATTTAAAGTCTTGTATTAAATGTCAGCGCTATAAGGCGACGAATCAAAAACCTTCAGGACTCTTGCAAACTCCAGTGTTGCAGCAGAGATCCGAAGTACTTGCAGTAGATCTGTTTGGTCCTTTACCGCCAGGAGAATTGGGGGAGCGATGGATACTCCTGGTGGAGGATGTCGCAACAAGATGGGTCGAGTTATTTCCCCTTAAAGAAGCTACTGCCGAAAATTGTTCTCGTGTTCTTATTGAAGAATATTTTCTCCGTTATGGTTTGCCAAGACGGATCATTTCTGACAATGGACCGCAGTTCATTTCAGCTGTCATGCAACAGTGCATGTTTGTTTTGAATATTAAGCAAGAACTTATTCCTGTATACCACCCTGAATCAAATCCTGCAGAGCGGAAGAACAGGGATTTGAAGGTCCAGCTGTCCATGTTGGTTAAAACTGAGCACAATAATTGGCCAAAATATCTCGCTCATGTTCGTTTTTCTATGAACAGTGCTGTTTGCAGTACCACTGGGAAAACCCCGGCTTATTTGACCTTCGCTAGGGAAATGCGTACACCGTTTGATGTACACCACGATATTCGCGGTATTCTTCAGAAGGAAAATTTTGTTCCTCAGGCAACACCATACTTGCGTTCATTCATTAATAATTTATACGAAATTCGCGAACGAGTTGAGAAACATCAAGATCGTCAAAAATTGATCGTAGATTCTGGTCGTCGTATCACTCCTAGGTATAAAGTAGGTGATTTAGTCCTGGTTCGAACACACGAATTAAGCAATGCGTCAAAAGGAGTCACTCGCAAATTTTTACCTAAACGTGACGGCCCTTATACTATTAAACGTATAGTTAGTCCTACAACGTTTCTAATTGCTGATTCATCTAATACTGTCATAGGTAAATATCACAGTACCGATTTAGTGCCTTTCATGGGTTCGCCAGTTCAAGGTCGAGTTGTTAATCCCGTGGTGCCTAAAAGACATCGTGGTAGGCCACGGAAAGTAAGCCCGTTTGTAGATGTTGGTGCCAGGTCGGAAACGGGACGTTCTTCCAACCTGGAGGGGGAGTCTATAACAAGCACTCAATTGACCTCGACTTCCGGTAGGCCAAATAACCAATGCCACGCCGCCGTACGCGATATGACCATAAAAGGCAATGTGCGTATGCCTTCGGGAACTGTTGTACAACGCCGCCACAGTGCGCGCCAGATCGTCCTCCCGAGACGTTACCGGGACTAATTGTTAAGCATATTCATGTAACTTTGTATGTTTTATCTAGCCGGACATTTCTTTAATAAACTTACTAGCACATAACACTAGTGTTTCTGTAAAACATAGGTTTTTTTTTCTATTCCGGCCATTTATAGCAATGGCTTATAACAGAAGATACAAAAAGTGATAGAAGATAAAGTGAAATATTGGCCTTGAGAGATAATACCATGTCGACTCCCTAGCATGTTGCACAAGATCTCAAAGTAGTACAGCACTTGAATTTTACAGGAAAGTAAATAAACAAGTTTAGTCCTTATCTATACGTCTCTCTGCGCGGCATAGTTTTCCACTACCTACTTGTTAATTAAAAGGCTTGAGTTAGTGCCCAAAAATTTAAAAGAAAGGGTAATTCCTAAATAATATTCTTAAATTCTTAATATTTTCTATGCCATAAATGCTCTTCACATAACGATATGAATATTCAAGTACCTTCAACTAACGGCTATGTCTATCTTACAACAGGTATCTGCTGAAGGATATCTGCCGCAAGAAGTTGAGTTTATTGTCATCGACAATCATCCGACTCTATTAAATATTACCTTACACTCTGCTAAAGTAAGTATATGAATAATCATAAAAAAGTTACCTTGGTAGGTACTTGTAAATACCCTGTAAATACGTACATACATAGAAATAATATATTGTTGTTTATTAACAATTTAGTAATTGCATACAAATAGTTTAGTTTGAAAAATATTCTGAGTACATAGTGTTCATCTACTTACAATATTAACTGTAGAATTTACCAGTTGTAAAAGAAATCTATGTAATATTTATTTGTAGATTGCTTGTTTTAAGAAAGAAAATCCAAAGAAATAGGGATCCGATTTGGCATAAGAGACCAGCCATGCTCCTGAGATAGCGCTCTTTAAATAGTACCATTGTCTGTAAATAGTGATCTCTCTCTCGCTGAATAGTAGACCCGCCTTTAAATCTTCTCAGATAAAGAGATAGATAGAGAGAGCCCCTTATTTAAAGCTTAAAGTCTTTATATACTCGTACTTCATGAACAATTCTGTATAAAAAAGTTTTATAATGTTTAATTTTAACCTCCTGACTTTGGACCACTAAGCACTTCTTTTTAATCTTTTTTCGGTTTCTTGTTCGACTTGTTCCACTAGTGCAATTTGGTGATATGGTGAATACTTGTTTGTGGGTATATAGGAGGCCGGATCAAATCAGTCCACGTCGACGACCCTCCGCCAGGCGACGTCGACCACCACCATAACTCCGGTTGACCTTGGATCTATTGTTTTTCCTGAAGACTGATTCGTGTGTGGTACAAACAAAGCACAAGAATTAACTAGAGTTAATATAACTTATATTCAGATCTCAAAATAAATTATATTATGCATGACATGTTAAAATTATAGTACCTTCTTTGTACAAATAATATTAGGTGTGGTAATGTACACATTTTTGTAATAAATATTAACGATACTTTAAACTTATTATTGCATGTACCTAGTTTAGCTTTTGTTAAATAAAAAGTTAGGTGTTAAGTGATAGACGTTACTCGGATGTGAACGGTGAGTCTAAATGCACCATGATTATTGGCTTCTAAAACTGTGCATGTTACAATTTTATTAATGCATGTTTATGGATCACAATTTTATCTAAGTTCTGCATGTTTCCTAATAATATCGAGCCAGTAGATACATTTTGCATATTGCTCATTCTTTATCAAGATTTCAAATAAATACAATAAGTGTAAAATAACTTGAACGAGAATTTTGATTTCATACTTAATATTAATTCTAAATGCAAATGGTAATAACATAAGGTAGGTAGTTCTTTAACCTGATAAACAAAAATAATTACAAGAGGTTATTTCACTATGATCGATTTATTTTT
The DNA here is from genome assembly GCA_023078785.2 of Hyles euphorbiae. Classification (NCBI taxonomy): domain Eukaryota; kingdom Metazoa; phylum Arthropoda; class Insecta; order Lepidoptera; family Sphingidae; genus Hyles; species Hyles euphorbiae. Next base: position 6,816,221 of record CM041036.1, read on the forward strand.
ATTATTTTGCGTACAAACACAACTATGTACTTTCTATTAAAGTAAAACATTTCCGTCAAAACAGTATTTAAAGTGGCTTGTAAATTGTAACATTAGCCAATTGAAGTATTTTAAAAAAGACTGGGAGCGTAGTTGGGACGTCTCTCTTTTACACGCGCACACTAATCAAATAAATAATAAATACTTCCAACAAGCACATACATAGTAATGACCCCACACTAAGATCAAGCCTTGTGTGGAGGTATCAGAAACTACGAAAGACTTTGCGGTCTCTCAAACACCCAGACCGGGGACAAACATTTTTCTCGGCGTGGTGTGGGAATCGAATCCGCAGCCTCTTGTTTTACAGTCGGCGTCTACGCCAACTAACCAAATGCGCCACGTATGCTTTCACGCATAAAAGAGTAGTGACGTCACTAGTTCTATTTTGCATATCTTTTCTTTAACTCCCACTGCAAGATTTAAAAGCTTTCTTACTTGTTTAATTCTATGTTGAATTACAAAATTCTTTGTTTGCTAAACTTTGGTTATGGATAGCTTTTGATAAATTACAAATATAAAAAAATGAAGTCAAATACCCTATTTTTTCACGCATTGTTGTTTGTTTGTTGTTCTGAAAATTGTTAAATGAATAACATTTAAAATACTTATATTATACGTATTGTGTATATATAAATACTAGTATGTGCTTTAAATTAATTATCTGAGCTTCTTTATCATCATAAAGCTAACCGCATAATACTACTACTAAAGCTACTACTACTAAGGCTACTAAAGCTAGCCTACCAACTGCCTACTGGCTAAATTTAATAAAATCTTAATAAGTAGTAAATCATTTTTTACCTAATATTATGATTGTATCTTGCAGCGAATAGACGGTGGTCCCTACTACAGGCCGGTGGCGCCTCCAAGGCCGCCGCTGTCTGCGACACCAGCGCCAGGAATTTTCACCTCACTTACCAACACTTTCAGTAGTCTCGTGTCAAACTTTTTCGGATAGAAAGCATAGAAAACCATATCAACAGTTTGAATTATAAACTGCCTACCGATTAGATTATTTCAGAGTTTAGAAGAGTTACAATTGTAAAGATTATATTCCTATTACCTATAAAGAATAAGGTAGCTGATACACACAATCCTCTTTGCAATATGTTCATGTTTTAATCCTAATGAGAAAACAAGAAATAGATCTCTTTAAATGATCATTAAATTATTATAATATACTTTGTAAATATTAGTGTTAGAAATATATTTATTTAAATTATATGATAGGAATTAGTACATGCAGTTTTATTTATTTCTGTCTATTCTCCCAGATGACGTTAAAAATCAGTTGCCACTAATTGAATACCTACTCCTATTGGAGTAACCCATGTTCTCAGATTTACACATTTATTTACTTTATTTGTTATTATATTACTGAAAATGATCTTATTATGTTTATCTTCCTAGATAACGACCATCGTACTCGATGACAAATTCGTGTGCATTGTAGAGTAATTCAAAAAGTAAAAAAATATGTAGGCACTAGGCTATTATCTACTTACTTTACCCAAATACTTTAATTCTGCTTTTATAAATTGTATGTACATACATCCACCACCGATTCACCACTTCATAGTTGATACTCAAGAAATATTGAGAATCCCATGTCAAAAATTTCAATACACAAAATTTCTAGCATAGTGAAGTTATTATTAATGACAGGCATTCATTTACAAAATAATAATAAAACGTTCGTAATAGTAACAATAAATTTTATTTAAAATACTGAATTTCTTACATTACAACTTAAATTCCCAAATTCGCTGACTGTCATAATGAAACAGTTATGGTGAAGTGCTTCAGACATATAATTAGAATTGAGCCCCATTTACATGGGGAGAGTTCCTCGCTTCGAAGATGCGATTATCGTAGCTCGTAAGTTAAACATTTAATCTCGTAATAGATTTTAGCTTTTAATCAGATTTTGGCTCAAAATGTCCTATCGACCCGTTATTAAAGAAGAACCTATTGAAGCATGAAAGGCAGAAAGATGTATAAATCGGTCTTCTAGATGTATCTTCCATTAGTACAAAATTTCTTATGGTACAAATCTTTAACGAACGTTTAAAAAAAATAAGATTTTTTTAGTTAGGGGCCGTCCATTATTGACTTGAATTGGGTGGAAAAAAAAAACACGAAATATCACAAGGGGGAGGGGGGTCTAGTAAAATATCACGTGTATTTTTTTTCAACACATAATTTTAATTAAACTACATAATATATTTTTCGTATGATAACACGATTCTTTTATTATATCATGGTCCTTAATTTCAGAATTAAAGGGATTATACTTTATACCCGTATTTAAAGATAATATTCGAAAAATTTTAAGACTTATGTATATGTACTAAAAATACACATGATTTAGGATGGGAAGGAGGGGGGGGGTATCAAAATCTCACCAATGTCACCAAAGGTGAGGGGGGGTCAAAAAATGCTAAATAAAAGATCACATGTTTAATGGACGACCCCTTAGCTCATTCTAATTCTAAAGGTGCGATTTGTCAAACACGATAATCGACGGTTATATGACGATTCTCGGCGCGAGAAACTCTCCCTTACATGGCGCGTAACACAGTGTCTATGCAGTTTGTGCATCCAGCTGCACTTGGTCCCGCGCCCGCTGGAAGGCGGCGATGAGTGCGGCCAGCTCCACGCGCTCGCTGCAGCCGCTCGCCAGCCGCGCCTCCGCGTCAGACATCTTGATCAACAAGTCCACTATCACCTCCGGGGACAACTTCACTGCAATTAACAATTACATAGGGTCAAGAGCGTCGCCACGGGGGGAGGGGGGGCCAGTGGGGACAGTTGCCCCTCCGCAAGATTAAAAAAAATCCAAATGTAAAGCAACCAAAATCTTTGACTTGGTTTGCCTACTATACGGTATGTTTTTTGCATCTACCATACTATTGTTCAATAATATCTGGGGGCCGTCGTAAAAATTGAGTAAATTGCAATCACATTTTTCTCATTCTCCACAATATTTGCTCCTCCCTAGGCCATCGGCTGGCGACACCCCTGTACAGGGTTGTATCAAGCTACTTAAAACGATGCAGGATGGTAGTTGTAACTTCAGAAACATTGCAACTACAAATGTCCAAAGAAACATGACGTGTGACTTCTGTGATTTATTAAATATTATAGTTTGGATGGTAAATCCCTAGTTTTTGCTAAAATAATTATTAATATTAGAAATAAAAATCAAACGGGGTGTACACTATTATATATTATATTATATATATTTTTTTTATTATAGAAAAATATATTATATGCATTTATCACCCAAATACGTACAGAGGATAAACAGGAACAGAGATGTCGAGATCAAGACAAAAAAAAAATAATAGAAGCTCGCACTGGGCGTACAAGTGACTAGTTAAGGCACTACATACAATCACAATTGTATATCTTCGCACAAATTATTGTTCTCCAAGAGAAACACTATACCACAAATTCTAATCCCAGGTCATTTGAATAGCATTTTCTAACTGTATGGATTGCATGACCGGGAATTTGAATCCAGGAATTCATGGTTCGCCCTCCGCATTCTATACTCACTGCCACCAAAACTAATAAAAACATAATATTTTACATTTCATATTGCATATTATTATTGAACTACCTTAATTATTGTATTTACCAAAGTAGCTAACTCAAATAAATGAGCAATAAAATATTGCTCACCTTGACATTAAGACTGGAATTTTAAAATAAATACAACTTGTTTACATCTTGTCTTCCTTCCATTTCCGCAGTCGAAGAATGTGTTATTTTTTATTCGAATTAAGGTTTTTACTATTATGGACTCACCTCTTTGAATAATTGTATGAATTTCCGTAAGGATGTCGTTGAGAGCCAAACCCTTGGCAATTTTTAAATCTTGAATATCTACGGATGCAGTTAAGGCAATATTCGTATTGATATTAAAGTAAATCTAATTCTACTTCGACAACATTATATCTTCCGAGTATTCAAGTTCAATAAAGAAGCATTGCCCTATAAATTAGAAATAAAATGATTGTCTACGATGTGCAAAAACGTGTTTGAACCCTAATGATTTTTAAATTTATATTATCTTTCACCGACATATGGTGGCGTAGTTGTACTAGGGTACGGTTACAAAGCTGAGGTCTCCGGTTCGAATTCCGGGTCGGGCAAAGTGATATTGGGTTTTTCATTATCAGCCCAGACAGAGTAAGGAATTTGAGCCCGACATGGCGATAGGCTCGCCACCTATCATCATGGGCCCGAACTTACAAGGCGAAATGTGGGTGTCCTGGCACCTCTGTCTACCTCTTCTGGGAAAAAGGCGAGAGTATATGTATGTACTAGCTGTCGGGCCCGGCTTCGCCCGGGTGCAGATAGTTTTTGAGTCCAATCCACATCAAGAACATATTATTTCGCGTGTCTACTAACTATATTTCCCGCGTGCCGTCGACTATATTTCCCTTCCGTAGGAGAGGACATCCCGTGCCAACAATTTTAATTTGAAAGAGTAGAAAATATGTATATTTGTTTCCTGACTCATCCCACGGGAACACTACATTTTTCGGGATAAAAAGTAGCCTATGTGTTAATCCAGGGTGTCAGCTATCACTATACCAAATTTCATCAAAATCTGTTGAGCCGTTTTTTCATGAAAGAGTAACAAACATCCATACATACATACATACATACAAACTTTCACCTTTATAATATTAGTAAGGATGTATTGTAGTGTATTGATATATTCATACTCTTTGCATCTGTCGTCTCGAACTATACACAACGCGAACCAGGGGTGAATGAGATAGATATAGAATGATCTAGATCATAGATGTGGATGACGGAACGGTGTGAAGACGTGGTGTATAGCAAACGAGTCGATAAATATTAATAATTGTATTCAACTACAATATTACACATATTAACCATAAATAGTGACTATTACATGAATTATCTTTCACTTCAAATAGTTTTTTCCGACACCAAGAGCTCTTATTGAAGTTATAAAAGGATACGTTTGAAGCAGACGGCGAAGTCGTTCTCGTTGAGCAGCAGGTTGAGTATGGTGTTGATGTCTCGGCGCAGCGGATGTCCCACGCACGTGTACACGTGGTCCTCGCTGACGAGGCGGTGCGCCAGCCACGTGCTCTGCAGCGTGTTCAGCACCTTGCGCATGTCGCCGCCAGATAGCGCCAGTAATGCCTTCATACCGTCCTCTGTCATCGTCACGCTGCACAACACACACATCATATTCATTTAAGGCTTGATCTTAGTGTGACCCTTACGCCCGAATACTTCAACGCCATTCCAATAATAAGTTGCTATCAACTGCGCTCGGCCCACTTAGCCAGTACATTTAATCGGGTTTAACGTAGTTAAGCGCAACTTATATTTAAGTTGCGTTCCAGTATTTGGGCGTTAGTGTCAGGACTATGTATGTATGTAACTGTTGGGTGTGTTTATTTATTTATCTTCTCATCACTCGAAAATAAAAGTGCAAGATACCCCTCAGCCTTGGCTATTTCCTGCAGTCTCGGCACAATTTGCTTCTGGTTGAGCGGCGCGAACCGGAACCGCGTGCATCGTGACTGCAGCGCCGGAATTATCTTGCCCAAGTAGTTGCATATTATGCAAAACCGAACGTTCTCTGTATACTTCTCTATAACTGAAAAAAATATTACAATATACACTTGAAACTAACGAAACTATACAGTAGGTATACATCTATTTTCAAAAGATAGCGAAATAAGTTTTAATATTTGAGTACACATGACGATTTATGTAAATGTTACTACAATTATTACTAGTCCCTACTCATAACTAAACTATTCTTCCAATTTCCGAGTTCAATTTTATTTTTAAATCACTTGATACAACATGATTCCCTTACCATTTTCGAAGGACCATATCACATAAATTCAAAAGCATCCTACCAGTTCTCCTATTAAACCTTAGAATTCGGGTAATAAAAGACGCAAATCTCTATAAAATGTAACGTTTATTATTGCAAAGTGCAAACAGCGGAGGAGGCTCGTCTCTGCATAGTGCGTAGCGCCTTCCTGTTCATGATGAGCGCGGGCTCGGGCGCCTGCAACTGCGGCGAGCGCGCCTCCCTCGCCTGAGGAGACCTGCCCTTCACTGCCAGGGGCGGGACCTTACGGACCTTCACTCCTAGGTGACGAGCAACTAGGTTCGTGAATGCATTGTTCACCTAAAATAAAAAGTTACACTTAACTTCGTCATCGTAATATGTAACAAAACAGATATTATAAGTTCATGTCAATATTTTACCATTTCGCCCGTCCTCGCGGAGCCTTTATAATTTTCCAACAAATGCTCCGACGCGAATTTTTGTACACAGGAAAGTCTCACAGCTCTTTGATGTTCCAAATCAGTTTTATTTCCGAAAAGCGCCATCAGAGGTTTCTTCGTGTCCGATTCGAAATTTTCTTTAACTTTTGCGATCCATACACGTAGTTTCTCAAAACTTTGTAGGTTTGTCAAGTCATAAACAAATAACACAATCTGAAAAATATCGGAAAACTGTTAAATAACACTTAAAATTAAAATTATATGACATACATACATACCTAAACTCACGCCTTTTTCCCAGAAGGGGTGAGTAGAGGTGCCAGGACAGCCACATTTCGCCTTGTATGTTCCGTCCCAAGATGTGTAGGTGGCGAGCTAGATCATCAGCCCAGAGTCAGAAATTGGTGCCCGATATGGCAACAGGCTCGCCACCTATCACATCGTGGGACGGATGAAATGAGAAAATATGCATAGGAAAGCTCTTACATCAGATGCGTACAAGTAGTTGTCGAGCATGTCCGTGGCGGTGGCGTTGCCGGCCACGTCGCACAGCTGCAGCGGCACGCGCGGCCGCAGCCCCGCGCACTGCCCCGCCAGCACCTCCGCGCCCTGCGTGCCCCCCGCGCCCCCCGCACCACCCGCACCCACGCCCAGGTAGCGGCTGCACAGGCTACTCTGCACACATTATTTACTTATGCTTCTGTATCAGCCCATATACGTCCCACTGCAGGGCATGGACCTCTTCTACAATCAATACTACGATTGAGAGTGGTTAGGCCATATAGTCCACCACGCTGGCCTAGTGCGGGTTGGTTACTTATACTTAGCATATGATATCCCACTGCGAACACCACATAGTAAACCGCGCAGAGGATGAATGATGATTACGTCATCTATCAATAGCCAGGCTACCACTCTCCGCGCCCTGTGGTATGGGGGCATTTCGAGAATCCCCTGTCTGTCGTTGAAGGCGACTAATGGGGAAGTGAAGGTCGCGGGCGCGCAGTGGGGGACTGTTGTAACGCCCATTGTACTCGAGCACAATGCGACGCCGAGATGTTCGGTAGCAGGAGGATGGAGGAAGCAACTGCCCGTAGCCGAGGAATGAGGAGGCTTCTTAGACTCCAATATATGGTACGGGCCGCAAATTAAGCGGCAGTGTGCAGGATAATAGAAGAAAGTAGAAACTGTAGCGCTCTTGCTACGGGTTCCAATTGCGCCGAAGAGGGCAACGCGGGGTTGGTTAAGCAACTATTCTCCTGTCGTATTTCGTTCAATTAGGTTTCCAAATCCCGTCCGTTTTATATACAACGTCATTAAATAGGTATCTGAGATTTCGACATATTTAACAAATAAAGCATGCATGGTTTAATTACTTACTTTTCCAGTAGAGGGCTCACCGAGAACTGTGATCTTCACTGTTACACTTTCAACATCATCCTCACTGTCCGACATCACCAGTTAAACTTATTTAAAATCATATAGCCGATTAAATAACAAATCAGACTTTAAAAATCACAGAATGTAAAATAACTGCATATTGTGGATACCTAAAATGTTATAGCAATCGCTCGTAGGCGTTTGTGTTTACATATGTGTTGCCTTGGCAACTAATAAGTAATTAATAATTTGAAATTGTAGCAGTTGCGTTATAAATGTATTTTTATAACGATCTATACGTCGACCCATGTCATTCCTATAAATTTGGGCCCTAGCATGGCCTAAATAAGTAACTGAACAAGCCAACATTGTGGTAAACGTGTGTACAATGTACATTATCGAATGGCTAAAAGATGTAATCAGTCACCATTCGTAACAAAATCTGAATGGCACTGCACTTATCATCAGGTTAATCAGTAGGTATCATCAGTGGTCTTTCGTTTACTCTGTATAGGTACAAGTCTTTCTACCGCTCAGGTAAATCCCTGAACCGAACCACAGTTTACCTCATCAGTATACATACTCGTTCCTATACAGGTTGGCCAAAAATATTGAAATCGAATATTGCTGGATTTGACAAAAAAAAATTTGGACGGTTTTACCTGGGGTAATGAGAAAAATATGGGTTAAATGAATGCTTACATCTCAATAGCATCCCATATATCTTTATAATATTTTATTATATGATAAGGAACAACCAGAATTATACTATTTTAAAATAGATTGGTGGATACACAACAAGATGTTCCTAATAAGAATCAACTTCTGGGAAGTAATGACATATGGCTAACAAAAAAAGTTGATCCTCATTATGAAATAGGAACATTATTGAGTGTTGTAATAATACAGCATAGTTATTAATTTTTTTATAAACCATCAGGTTTGATTCCTCTGTAAGAGTAGTGATTTTTTAAAAACCTAGTATGCAGACAAACATGCATTCATCAAAATCAGAATTATGACGCCTTTCAGTATTTTTTGCTATTCCTCATACTTTCATATTTGACTATCCACAGCCACTTGAAAAAGTCACCCTGTATAGGTAATTATTTTGATGCAGTAGCTAATGTATTAAATAATGAACTGTTTATTTTATCATTAATTATGACATCTTTCATTGTCCAGTTTCAAATCTTTGACCATAAAAGCTGCATTGAGACAGTGGTAGCTATTGCTATTTTACCATTAAACTAATTAAGTAGTAATATTGATTGATAAACAAATCCCTAACTATCTCAAAACATTTACAGTCACCATTCCCCAAAATTATGACGTATCACTTACTTCTCCTTAAGGCATTTTGAGCATCATTAGTCATAGCATCTGCTTCATCCAGAATTATGAGCTTGGGTCCTGCTTTGAAGATAGTCCTTGTAGATGCAAAGCTCAGTATCTGTCCTCGGACTATACCAATGCCACGATCATCAGAAGCATTCAATTCTAGCACCTAGAGGGAAAATAGTTTTTTTAACTCTCATTCAATTTGAATATTATTTTGTTACTTTAATTAAGGTCAGTATTAGAGATTTAATGTGCATGCTTTAACATATTCTAATATAAGTAAACAAAATATGGGTTTGAATTTATATGAAGCCCAATGCTATAATTAATAAATCATTGTCCAGACACTTCAAAAATACATAGATGGTACAAGCAATCCACATAAAGATGCATCACAACTTCTAAACAGTAGAAAGCCTAGCACAAACTACATTATATCTCTGCAAATACATACCATTGAGTTAAACTGTTGTGGCGTGTACATCTGCTTCGCGCACGCTAGTATTGTTGATGTTTTCCCAGTACCGGGCGGGCCATAGAACAACAGGTGTGGCAGTTGATTCTCTTTCATAAACTTATTTACTGAAAACAAACATATAACCTTATTGAAGTGATATACATACATTTACTCGTGAAGTATTAACGGTATTCATCCTTACTTGTGTTTATTATGTCATCATGGGACACTAAATCTTCTAGTTTCGATGGACGATACTTCTCGACCCTGCAAATTGCAACAAAATTAGGTAAACGAGATTGTCAACAAAGGTGTTATTAGTTATTACCATATAAGTATCCTGTGTAATTCCAACTCACCAAGGCAAATTATTACTTGCTTCGCCAACGGTCATTATAAATTGCGGTTTTAGTTGCTTTCAACTTTTAACTAAACTAGAGTTTTATCAAAACTTTTTTGGTGTTCAAAATACACACAAACCGCCAAAACCCGAAACATGTCACTCGAATGTTGGTTGCAATGATAAAAGATATATATAATCTATAATCATTGGTTGGTTGTCATTTGTCATTGTCAACTTGTCAACGTCAAATGCCCTAAGTGACATTCAGATTTCGGTATTGCTAACACATAAAAAAGGTCCCCATCTTCCCCTTTAGCATATTATTAAGGTGAAAACACATTGTAGGTTTTCTTCTTACGCATAGAGTAAAGAAGCGGCCATAAATACTAGAGCAACGCGTCTTAGAGCGATCTGTAGGGCGATTCACGTATTATAATAAGTTCAGCTGTAGTGCAGTTGCGGTAAAGTTTCGATCAAAACGCTTTTTCGTATTCTCGTAATTTTGTCAACCGCTGTCAAATACGCTCGCGTCAAGTTCGCGTCACGCAAACGTTTTAGCGTATTCTACTGCTGCGCGTATATGTCAATATCAAACAAATTTCATACGTCTGACGTATAGTTGACGCGCAGCTCACGCGCAGTTCACGCGCAGCTAAACACTTACAAGAATACCATTTTGTACCAAAGCGTAAACTTAATTGTAACCGCACCGCAACTTGATCGGCGCATCAAAAAGTTACGTGAATCGCACTACTGAACAATGGATTCTTTTGTTTCGTGCACATTATAGGTCACACGCTTAAGACGTGACCACAGGCTACATAGAAAGAACCTTGTACGTTCCATTGTCCTGATTGGTCAATTGGCCCCGTACTTACCGCTCTTTACTCTATGCGTAAGACGAAAACCTATAATGTGTTTTCAGTTTAAGGGAACACAAATTCCAGTCAAGGGGAATTCATGGGACAGACATTGGACAGGCTATGAAGCAAAAGGGTTCACATCTTACACGCGGCACATTGAAAGGTATTATTATACCTTAAAAGTATATATTTAGTATTTGCCTGTTCTCTGATTTCCCATCAAAACGTATCTATTTTATATACAGGAAGCTCCGGAAAATAGCGTAAGTCGCTAAGTTGGATACAAGGGCATCTTACAATAAGATAATAAAAAATATATGTCACTTATCAATTTACTTATCACTTTTCACTTTTGGGGTTTTTGCCATTTTATGGTTTCGGTAATTTCACCGCTTTTTCGCCAAAATGTTTTGCAATGGGTAAATAACAAGATTTTTACATGCACGTATTTTCGTTTCCTTATTATTGAAATAGTTAACGAAATAAACCACGACAAACATTTTTAAAATCAACAAAACTCATAGACTTCGCCTTAATATTTTTTTACAAATTCGTCAGATCATCAAATCTCAGCTATTTACTTTATCCTTAATCATGTAGTTTTAATAAGACAATAAGGAGAAGTATCACTACTTATCTGATGTTGAGTTGACCGCTCAGTTGTAAGATTCTATTACTTCGTCATAGTATGTTAAGTAATGTTAGTTTATTTTTCGGCATCTTTGTAATTATCAGATTACGGTTCGAAAATTCATCTTATTCTAGCCACAATCACGATTTGCTCAAAAGTATACCCGCAGGTGCACTATTTCCTTGGACATCCTGTATATGTTCGAGTACATTTGTATTATGATGCAAATTTTTATTCATGCCATAAGGTAACTTTGAAATATTCTATATACTTCAATTGATAGACATACAATTATTAAGTTTACTTGTACAATAAAGGATATAAATAAATAAATAAAATAAATAGATTTGTACCCCATCAGAATATGCGATAACAATAATAACAATGGCTACTAGTACTATCTCTGCCTACCTTTTCGGCGATTGTAAATGATGAGCCTCTTTTAGCATCTTTATACATGAAAGAACATGCAAATAAAACTCAAAGTATTAAAATAATATATAATATTCTTAACCAATAATTACTTGAGTCACACTATCTAGCTACATTATGCTGAACATAGGACTCTACTTGTCGCCGCGTTAAACCGCTGTGTTTCACGCCATCCAATATGGCGACTGCGGCTTCTTCCCACAGCCACATAATGCGGTTGCTGTATGCACTCAGCATGTCGAGAGCCGCCTCTTCCAATATTTTATACTCGCTGGGTCTACCTGCGCGGTGGTAGTATTTGCAGCCCGTCTTCTTAGACATCTGTGCTGACCATGGCTCTAAAACATACAGCTTAACATGAATATGTATAGAACTAGCAGTTACTATTACTAATTACGGTATAATTGATTAAATCATTAAATGTAACAAAGTAACTGTAAACAAAATAGATAGTACCAAAATGCTAACCTAAGTACAAGTTTTTTTTAGGTTATTATTATTATTTTGGTATAGATATTTTTTATCTGCTCGGTTTTTGCAAACCGGTTTAAATGGATCTCACGGGCCTAGGCCAAGTGAGTACCATTGATAGTTGGGATATCTGATTCACGATCGGCAGTACTGTTTTCTTCATTCCTGAGTGCATGTGTATAAATGTGTGTTGAGGTGTGAGGGTCTGTGTTTAGAAATTTTTGTGTAATCCGATATGTGTTTAAAATTACCGCTTTCTGAAGCTGAATATACAAGGCAGAAGGAAGATCTAGTGTTTTAATCGATATTATTATTATAAATAAATATAAATAACGCCCAACAGTCACATACATAGTCCTGACCCCACACTAAGATCGAGTCTTGTGTCGTGGGTATCAGGAACTACGAGAGACTTTTCGGTCTCACAAACACCCAGACCCGAAAGAAATATTTGTGGGCTACACAAACATTTCTCTTGGTGCGGGGATCGAACCCGCGGCCTCTCGTTTCACAGGCGGCGTCTAACCGCCAGCGCCACGGAGGCTGTCAAGTTAAGAACCATAAACATAACATGTATATCTATCGGCACTGATCTTGAGCGCTGACCGTTACATGCGCAGATGTCGATTTTTGGGTCTCTTTAGTGGTATGATGAAGTAAGCGGGCGGGGGCATTATCGCATCGGCCTGTGATTGGTTCACTACGCAACGCCATATTGTTGTTATGCCTAATTCATTCATTGCGTTTGCTGCACGTGCTTTACTACGACTAAATTATACTTGCTTGCATTTTAATTAGCCATTTCACTTTTCTATAAAAATTTTTTTTTTTTTGGTAAGTGTAAAATTCAAATAGTTTATTATACGTTACAAAATATGTTCGTAATATGTGTAATGGATTTATTTCATACTATGAAAAAAAGTAAAAGACATAATATATCTCTTAATATATTCATAATTCTAATAAAATATTCCTTTCATCCCATAAAATAAAATAATAATAATATATAAGTAACTAAGAATAAATTAATAATAATAAATCGGTATACATTTATTTTGTCCTTAAGTTCACGATGCGCAAAGCAATCCCCACTCTGTTGCCGAGCGCTCAAGAATAGTGCCGGGGGTTATATTCCTGAGGTACACTAGAAAAAGATAATTAATTAAAAAAATGAGCATCCTATCAATAGGAAAGTACATACTGACCTTTCATTTCTTTCAAGAAGAGTATTGAGCCGACGGTGTAAAATTTTCCACTTCTATCTATTCTATCTGGCGTCTCAATAGTGACCGCCCTTTTCACTCGTTTCATTGCATGTTGCTGCAAGTTCTCCACCGCTGTCGGAAACTTTTCTAAATTAAACAATCGTTTACATCGCAGCGGCAATGCGTGGCTTTGGAAAGGCTTGTTTAACGCAACGCAGAAAAGGTTGCATTGATTAATTCTGTAAAAAAATATATATTTGTAATACCCGCAAATTATCTAAGACATAAAAACGTATGACATTTTGGCGAAATTACAGCCAAAAAGTATGAATTTTAATTTAATTTATAAAAATAACACATATTGTAATACACACATACACATAGGATGAATGGGGGGGCAACATTGAAAACGGGCATGGGCGTAGCCACGGTGGGGCAGAGTGGGGCGCTTGCCCCTCCCTGGCTTTGGCCTATAAGGTACTAAACGGAACCTAAAAAAAATAAATGATCTAGATAAAGTACTAGACAGGTGAGCAATAACAAAGTGTTTAGGATAAATCGCATTATAAATTTAGATAAAGGGTGCTTTAGGGGGTAACCTTTTTGTATAAAACACGTACAGTTTTCTAATTACGTATCATTTTAGACTGCTGCCCCACCCTGAGCCCATGGCTGGCTACGCTCATGAAAACGGGGTAACACACAAATTGGTCACAACACCAGTGTTAACGCATATTTTGAATCGCTGACAACATTGTTAAGACCGCTATTCTATTAGGTCTCACACCTCAACTCCGTTTTGGGCGCTTAAGGTATGTCACACGTCTTTTTTAATTATTTTTTTCCAGCTTTGGTGCATATATGTATTTCAGGATGTTATTGATATGATTGAACAATGTATTCTTCTCTTTGCTTACGAATATTTATATTTTTTGTATGCTTATAATAACTATTGTTCGACAGGGTTTCAAATCAAACCCTATTCATCTCATCAAAAAATCGTTCAATTTTGCCCCTACTCACCCTTAATACTAAAATATTCATTTGCTAGATTCAATACAAATGTCAAACACGCATTTGTTACAGATGTAAGATATAGTAATACGGTAAACAACGACATAAGCTACAAACCTTTCCGATAGCGAACACCTTGAAATGTCGACGCCGCCCAACATCAGCGCGTCAATAATATGCAGTGATTTACTGTACGTCTGTGTAAGACCCTCGCCGCTGTACTCCTTTAAAATCTACAAATCATACAAAAACATGAATTAATAAATAAATACACCAGTCACATACATATTCCACACCCCACATTAAAACCGAGGCTTGTATCGAGGGTATCAGAAGACAGAAACTATGAGAAACTTGTCGCACTCATAAACATCCAGACCCGAAACGAATACCTGTGGTTCACACAAATATTTGTTTCGGTGCGAGGACCGAGCCCGCTGCCTTTCGTTTCACAACCAGCGTTTGACCAACTGCGCCACGGAGGCTCACAAATTCTGACAAATTCAATGAAATAATGAGAATATTTTAAAATTTGTAATTTGTTTTACATTACAAAATGTGCTATGTAGTACCATTTAAATAAGTTACGTTACACCTGCCAAGATGACGACTTTTTGGTCGTCGCAATAAGTACTCAAAAATTACTATATTCAACGCGCGAATTTCTTCATCTATAGATAACATTTTTTTTTTTTTTATTGCATTGAATGTCGAGACGAGCAAGCCGTTCGCCTGATGGTAAGCGATACGAACGCTCATGAACAGTAGCAACATTCCACTGCGCTCGCCATCCTGAGACATAAGATGTTAAGTCTCAATATGTCCAGTAGTTGCTCTGGCTACAATATCCTTCAATCCGAAACACAACAGTGCATTTAAGCAGTGTTGTTTCACGGGAGAAATAGACATGACCATACGGCCCGCTTTAGGCGGGACAGTCCCGCTTTCAGGAAGTCTTTCCCGGTGTCCCCAGCAAGGTCGACATCGTCCCGCTCTTGCAAACAAACCAAACAATAATTTAAAATGTATTTCTCGCTCGAAATGCCTTACCGAACTACTGAAACAGTGGGGTCGTATTATACCAACACTTTCGTAAAAGAATTTTGACTTAATAAACTTTTCCACAATTATTGAATACGTTAAGCGTCTGCCTGAAATTAACGCACCTATCGAAAGAGTTTTTTCTCACATTATCACAAATATGGACAAGTGATAAAACACAGGTGAGCGTCGCAGTAATGAAAGTTATTTTAATTACGAAAATAAATATAAATAAATCATGTACTGAGTTTCACACATCTAAAAACGAAACCCGATGGTTTGAAACAATTTGTTCAGTCAACAAATACAAAAATACGATTTTGATTATTATTTTATGTTATTCAATCTTTTATGATAAAAACTTGTAAAACACTAAAAAAATATTATTCTTATTGTTTAATTCCACTGATGTCCCGCTCTGGCACAAAAAATAAATGGTCACTTTATCTATAGCTCGTCCTACGGTCTTTTGACATACGAATCCTTGACTCTATTGGTGCTGACTACTACATTTTAATTTAAAAAAAAAGTTCTATATTTCACTGGCTTTTGTTTATGTTTTGTTTCAACTTATTTGAATAGTATATCTATAGTTTTTAATTTAATATTAAAAGCCAATACCTGCGCCATAATGTCTTACCTCTCCATAAATCAATGTTTTTGCGGGAAGTGTTAATTTTAAATCAATGACACTTTTCCATCCTCCAGAATCTAACTGAAACACTTGTTTTCCTCCGCAACCTGTGTGAAAAATGTTCTTTGACTCTTCGAAAATAGGCGTTTGTGCTTCATAAACATCCTACTAAATTAAATTTCAAATAATGAGTGATAAATTATAATCAGTCCTCTAACAATAGTCGGGAGCTCGAATTATACGCCATAAATTTTACACACTATAAAATACAGTTTAACAAAACAATATACTGAATCATTACTTCTGTTCACACTCACCTATAAATATACGCAAGTCCGGAGAGTTCTTGCCGCTGCTCAGAAACATAAAATGCCAGTCATACACATTTTTAAATCTAGTTAAGTCTTTTTCCGATTCTAAATAAAATGGTTGTTTACTTAATACGTTTGATTTGAACGAGATTGCGTTACTGCAGTCTAACAAAGGCTTGGTCAAAGATGATAGAATGTTGTTCAAAACTTCATCTGCGTGTTGTCGCTTTGGTTGCGTCCGTACTTGATCGGGAATCTGCAACGGTTTAGCACATTTTGTATTTAAGGATGGTTAAATTTATGAAAACCCTTATAACTGTCATTTCTTGACTGATTGTTCTTCCTCAAATATTGCATAGACTGCATGGCCCTGAAATACCTTCTAAGCTTTCTTTTGGACTATATGCGACAAAAATGCATTACACGTGGGACGAAATATCACACAAGCTGATGGTGCTTTGACGCATGTTTAATATTAAAACAATTCAAAGTACAAAAAAACTGAGATTAAATGTTTGTTTTTTGTCCAGTCCTATGTTTAGTGACTTTAGTTATGTTGAGTTTAACTAGTAATTGGAAAAAATTTCAGGTTTTAGAGTTTAAATAAACAATTTTAAACACTGTCTTTAATATACAGTTAGACAAGGATTTAGACGGAGTGTTTAGAGTTAGAGTTAAAGTTTTTAGTAACATTGTATATCCCTGTAAGGTGATTATTGACGTCACATTACTCACGCGCCACAGCTTCAGGCATTCCGTCTTCATCTCCACTTGGTTTGTTTCTTTCAGACTTTTGTCTTTGCTAAACGCGGCTATCTTGAGCAAATTCTTAATTTGTTTTTCACCGAGCCTGTAAATAAAATGTAACATTTAGAATTCCTGCCTTCAGTGTTTGTGTCATGTTTGTACCATCTATTGTGACAATATACCGCGCTAAGGGGTTTTAGTAAAAAGATGTAAGCAGAAAATTATTGATTCAATTATTATGTATTATGACGGTAAAAGAATACACCGTAAGGAAACTTGCATACCATAGAAATTTGTAGAAAAATCTATGCACCTATAGAAAAGCACGCGCCCCGCATTAGGCCAGCGCCTAGCGTGGTGGACTATATGGCCTGACCCCTCTCAATTGAAATGAAAGGAAATGAAATGTATTTATTGGTCATGTAGGCAATTAAAGAGTTCTTATTACAAGTCAATACACATATAACTTAATACTTAGTACTATTTATATTCATTTCTTAGTTTAATTAATTTATTAATTTAATTTATTATTGGTATTTTATTTAACCTAGCCTAGTGCCAACCCGCACTAGGCCAGCGTGGTGGACTATATGGCCTAACCACTCTCAATGAGTGAGTGAGTGGGTGAGTCGTATACAGGGTGTCACATTTATGAACAAATCGACTCACATACAGTTGCTTCTGTACACGTAGTCGAAGAAGCCTGTGTCTTGCTGCATCACGTGTAGCGGCACTAGTTGTAGCACGTCGTCGGCGGCGCTCGTGTTGCTCCACAGCATCGAGTTCACAGAGTACAGGTGGTTCTCCGCCGCCTCCGTACCCAACTTCTTCCACAGACAAATTAGGTACCGCTCAGAGTTCGCCGGACGTGACGTCACCGGCTTGTGTATGCATACTGACAAACGCGACGCAACTTCAAATTATTGTTTATCTACTAATATACAGGGTGTATCATGACTGCTAGCGGAAACGAAGCCCGGTGGTAGGTTGGGTGAGTACAGACACAATGCAGTTAAAAATATTGCAAAAAAAGCGAAGATATTTTTGTTGTCGTTTTTGGGTGATAAATGAATAGTATTTTTTTAATAATAGTATACATTTAATTATTTTTAAAGACGCTGCGGTAAGCATGGGAGTAAATAATAATTTTAGCAGAAACTATAAATTTACAATGCAAACATGATGATATTTAAAAAAATGGTGTTGTTTCTTTCCTAAATTTTAATTTGCATTGTATTTGTAGTCACCAAAGATCCCACCAGACTTCGTTTTCTTTAGTAGTCTTGATATACCTTGTATGTGGTGTGATTCAATAGTAAACGAAATTAAGAGCAAACGACGGATCAGTATTTGAAATCAGTTCTGTAGTAATCATACGATACAGAATAATTATGAGCACGATAATTACCTTTGTCAAAACATCTGTACATGATGTAGATCAAGCCAACGCTGAAGAGAGTGAACACGTCAAACAGTTTGACCACAAAGTTGCCGCCGGTCCTCACGAGCATCAGCGCCGCGAGACACTGGCACAAGTATAACTGCTTCGACAATATCTCTTGGATATTTTCTTGGCCTTCCACTGAGAAACCCTGTAACAAATCTTTATTTTACTGTCAACCCGACATTTTATAAATATATATCAAAATTTACTTACACCATCGGCCATGAGAAAATGAACTCCTTTATCATCGGTCTGTTTCAAAACGTGCTCTTTCAGCGACATTAAATTTGCCGGGTTGAAAATGTTACCATCCTCTTTGATACCATAATAAGGATTAAAAGTTTCAGGAGTTCCAGCATAGAAGTCCGACAATTTAAAGTCGTTCTGACCCTTCAATGTGAAGCCAAACCCTGAGGAAAAAGGTACACAGTTCATCATCCGACATCCATCCAATATCAGTCCGTTATAGTCCACTGCCGGGCAAAGGCCTCTCTCAAGATACGACACAAAGCCCGGTCTGCTGCTTTATGCATCCAGTCCCTGCCAGCCCTCTTATGAAATTCCGAACACAGTGGAACGTCAGGGAACCAAGGTGACCGACCTATCTCTGAAACGTTCATATGTTGAAGTAGCAATGAGCTGGCATAATATGACACAGAACAAATAACTGCTGGAGTAATCTAGAATGGAGACCGCATCTTGGTAAACGTAGCGTAAGATGCTCTTTGGCCAGATGGCGGGATGACTAGCACAAGTGGCTATACAATTGATTATACATATTTCGTATTATTATGATTATAAAAAAAAAACAGAGATTCATTAACCTTTTGCTTTCCACCCTTTGCGATATAAAACATACTCTGAAAAACCACCGGGGCCGGCACAAACATCAGCAAAATATAGTATTTCCTTTTTATCCACAGCGTCTTCCCCGTCCGGTTTTTTTGGGTTCGTGAACATAAAATCACATATAGCGTCTATGTTAGCCATTTTCACTGCAGCCCTGTTCAAAAATATAACCGAACCAATGGTTTCATAAGGGTTACTTCGAAAACGCGCGCGTCTTAGATCTTCATCATCCAAGCTGTCAAAAATTGTCTGAAAAATTACATTATATTATATTATATACATAAACCTACTTGAATTCAATAAATATATTACTTTAAAAAAGAAAGCCTTCATACGGAAATTACAATTTACATTTACATTATAAAAATCAACATTTTGCTTGCTTCAATATATCGAAATATTATAATGCACATGAATTAATGTTGTTGGCTTAAGTTACATCCCAAATATAATAAATGTGTAAACCAACAACAAAAATTTAAAAACTAAAACTTAGAAAAATGGCAATATATCTTTCTATATTCTAAATTTCACCTTTGCGTCTAATACACCTTTTAATACTTGAGGCGCAACGAATTCAATTTCATCGTCAATAGTCAATTTCTTCGGTCCTTTTCCTAACCATTCTTCTAAAACATCACCAGACAACGTGTCTTCTGGTGGAGGAGGCATCCAAGACTGTAAAGGTATTATGGTACATACATATAATAAATGCTTTATTAATTGTAGTACCTCAATTAGCCATACATAATAAATTGATGGCCAAACTTAATTGTAATATCCAACTAACCAGTGTTTCTTTAGCTTCTGGTTTATCTTCATCGGGTTTCCATTTAAAATCTTGTGGAATTTCGCCGACCACAGATGGTTTCATACCTAACCCTCTTCGACCTTTTTGCGTTGATGCTTCGACAGGCTCAACACGTCCATGTTGATACTTACCCAAACCCTTACCAGGTGTGAAACCCATTTTACTCATCATACGCTTAGAAACGTTTGAATATTCATTATCGTACGTATATTCCGGCTCATTATCATTTTTACTATAAAATGAGTCATTCGTGGTTTGGAATGATGGTCGCATCGAAGTTTCTCCATTTTCTGTGTCTCTGTCGTCGAATGAGGGTCTAACATCATCAAACTGATCACTAGGAGACGAACAATTCTCACTCAGACTGCTTCTACTACTTAACCGCAGGTTGCGCTCAGGACTGTGATAATTCTGAGTTGACTTGTTGGGTTGTTGGAAATCAGAATTTGCTTCAGGTTCATCATCAGATTCTTGAAATCCTAGAAATGTTACAACAATTTTAATTACACCTAAAAAATTACACCAACCATGTTTGACATTGCTGTTAAATAACTTTGTTTGTTTCAGAAAGACAAAACCTAATTTAAAGCTCACACTGCTAGAGTAAAATAAAATGTCCCATAATAAAACTTATATACCATTGTTTCCAGTTTCCACGCTTCTGTATTCTTACGACTTATATTTACACTTTGTAAAGATAGGATATTAATATGTACCTAAATTTACCTTCGTTTGTTCGTTCGTTTCAGCCACCGGAAGCCCACTGCTAAACATAGGCCTCCCCCAATGATCTTTGTATCTAAACATTGTTATGGGTCTCTTTGCTTGCTAACATAAGCTGGCAAGATTCCATTATATAGAACATACAAAAAACTGATTTACTAACTATTTGTCTGCATATAGGTAACTTTATAACAAATGTTACAAAGGCTAACTTAATTTTTTTCCATAAGTATGATCATATCAATTATTGACAAAATTTCCTATTTTTATGCAAAATACAAAGCAAACAAAATTCATGAACAAAGCAATAACTAATATCAATAGTGCGTGTACTCATGCTTGTACTTGCATAGTGATATTTTTTATTTTATTTTATTTTATCATTTTCGGAAAACTTGCAGCTAAATTACATAGTAACATGTACACATAATATAAAAGGGCCATTTAAAAGTTTTCGCAAATGGTACAAAAAGAACAGTACAAAAAGAAAGGGGTCAGTAGGTGAAAAAAAGAGTAATTGGCACAGTACATTAATATTTTGATCAATATGTGACAAACTCATTAATGTGAAGCTGTTTGCTATTATGAGTAATCATAAGATATAATGAACTGAACGAAAATCATAATTATAGCAAGTAGCAGTACACTTAATTAAAATATATTTTATAGTAATATTATAAAGTCGTTAAATTGAAGATATTAAAAAAAAATTGACCTGGGGCCTTTAGTATCAACAGGACCCTGAGATGCAGCGTGTGAACAGTGCTAAATCATTAGGAATAAATGTGTAAATTTTATTAAAATAAATAACCCGTTTTATTGCCCTATTTTTCCTTTACAGTAAACTTAGATCCCTCTGCAAAACAATTTTGTGACTCAATAATAATATTGTAAAATATTTGTGGGCCTCTGAGTCATATTAGCCAAGGGCCCCAGAAATTCACGGCCCACCCTTGAAGGAACTACATGCTTGAATTTCATAAATATTTTACTTATATCAAGGAAGACTATATTACATCATGCTATGACTTAATATCTAAGTAGTAATGCTACTAATATTATGAATGCAAAAGTTTGTTTGTTTATTTCTTTAAACTCAAATGGTAGAACAAATTTTAACAAAATTTGGTGTGAAGGTAGTTGATACCTTAGATTAATACATAGGCATCTACCCCAGAAAATTTAGTCTTCCTAAGGGAGGAGTAAAGAGTCTACCTACTCATATTTAAAACAATGAATGTGCAACATAAGTCTAATGTGGACTCAAAAGTATCAACACTTAAATTCACCTGATCCATGAGATGTTGTAGAGGAAGCTCCATATGTATCCTGTCTTGGTCTCTTTGCTGGAGTTGTTGTCTCATCGCTGCTGGAATCATCATCACCAGAGGGATCTGACAGAAAAATTAATTTCTATTTAATGTATGTGCCTTGAATAAAACGTGCTTAATAAGCAAGCAACAACAAACACTGGTTAAGACCACATATTTATATCTCTTGTATTATTGTCATGGGTTTCTCATATCATTCATAAATAAAACATATCAGTCACTCAACATTTTACAATTTAATACTTATTTTTTGTTATTGATAAAAAAACTTTTAATTTATATATAATTCGATAAAAAGCATCAAAGAAACCCCTTACAGTTTTAAAAAGCCTTATTCATACAGTTTTAAAATTTATTATGGCTGTCAAATGTTCTGTCTTATTCAAACAGATTTTGAATTCAGTTTAAGCAAAGAAAACTAAATATTATTTAAGTAAATCAAAAAGGTTTAAAAACCTTCTATGCATAAGTTCATTCAAGTATAATATAGTTCATTGTTTAGGTTTTTTTGGTGCCAAGATTAGCATTATTTTGTCGTAAGCATAACAAAAAAATGTATTGTCACCAAATAATGAATTTTTTATAATGTATTTTAAATTATAAAGGAAACAAAACTGTTTACTTTTACTTTCTGGCTCTAATGGGTATACACAATATGATCCATATGCAATTTGTTGTTTACAGTGTTTAGATTTCTAATAATAAATCAATCTTTCAACTACTGAGAACAGTCAATGAACAGTTGATGTTGGACAGTTATGCGGTTATAATATCTTAGATTCATAAGATTTCTCTAAAATCAAATGATTGATTTTTTTATACCATCATCCCCCACACCAAACTATTGCATGTTGGTGGTCTTCCCATACTAAAGATATTCTAGCAGGGATTCCAATGGCATGCAGGTTTCCTCGTAATGGTTGCCTAAATTGTAAAAGAGTGTGTTGCCATTAGAATATCATACACATATTACTTCCTACATGTCAGACATACCCCACAGAAACGATTGTGGACGAGTAGTACTTATAGAAATTACAAATGATAACATCTATGCCTTCAACATTTTACCTACAGTCAAAACGCCTTGCCTCATTTGAGCTTTGTACTACTTGTACATGGCACTGGCTCAGTAGATATAACAGAGTATCTTTGCACACTTATTATAAAGTTATGTATGTTTCATTGTTTGTCAATATCAGAAAAAAAATACAATCTACTAATATAACAATGTTTAAAATAGTTAATAACCTAGTACTACTAAATACGTATTAATATAAGACATCCACTTCTTCCATATTTAAATATATATTACCTGAGAGATTCATAATATCAGTTCGATTTCAATATTAATAATAAAACATAAATAATGAAACACACGAATGAAAAATAAACAGAAAATCAATTCGAAATACACAGGAGATGCGAAAAATGATGCACAAGTGTCATTTCATAATTTGACAGTAGGGACGCGTTCCATTAGGCGCTCACGGCGCCCAAAACACTCATTTCGCCGTTCCATTTGACAATTACGATCGTCATGGTCGCAGTGAACACATAATGACAAACGCTCTCGCCACGCGACGCGACGTCCACGATGACCCATGGTGGGTCGTGGTGCGCGTTGAGAATATTGACGGGATTTTGAAATGTCAAAACAACAAAAATGTCACCCGAGAAGATTACCCCCTCAACCGTCAAACGAACAGCGCTCAGGCTCGTCGGACTTCAAGCAATAAAGCAACCTAACGTTATTGAAATAGGGGCTATTTTAATTCAAGGACACAATATGGCGCTTACGACAAGCCAGGGGTTACTTTAAACGCAAAATGCAACCTAACCTTATTATAGCTATTTTAAAATATTTATTATCAAAACGCTCAAAACACCCCATTACCCGTTCCACTTGGGTTTGCGATCGTAACGCTCGATCGAGCTCTCGAACGATCGAGCAAGTGGAACGGTAAATATCGCGGTCGTGAGCGTGGTCGTTGCGATCCTCAAATGGAACGCACTGTATGTGACTTATGTCAAATTATATTTTGAGGTATTTTCCCTGACATAGGCAATGTTAACTTAGGCCACAGACTAACCCGCTCAGACAGCGCACTCCCATAGAGTATGCCTCAAATGTCACATATAGAACATGACAGTCTTTTTGTTTTTTATTTTTCGTTAGCAAAAGTCATATATGGATTCAGCCTAAGAATTGGACGGCGTTATACCAAGTATCCCAATTTTCAAAGTAATATGCAATAGTTAATCAATAAGTTAACTATTGCCTATTCCGATTAGAATTCCCTAGTTTCAAGTGCAAATTGGTATACAACAAAATAAAACATTTAATTATTTTTTTAATTTTTATTTTTTATTCTTTTTTGATATTTCATCAAAGCTTTCGATTGCATTGGCGGTAAACTTTTATTTTTTAGGCGTAGTATATCTGTACCCTTTAAAACCCTATTAATTACATTGCACCAGTTAAAGACTATCAATCTCAAGGTGATATCGATAAAATTATCCAAAACATCAGCCACGTGTATACGGCACTCTAGAAAATCAAACAAATACTTAGATTTAATGTTATTTTTAATTGTTTTTGTAATATCTTTAACTTGAGGTTTATTTTCTAAGTATTTTTTTGCTTCTAGAGGGCATTCTTTAAACAACCTGACTGCATGTTCTGAGGGATAGGTCAATTTTTTTTTATTGCATCGAATACCTTGTAAAAAATCCAATTATTTATTGAGTTTATGTCGTTATTGGATTCCTTACAATCATATTTTTTTTAAATTTTCCTTATGACCCACCCGTAGTAAATGCATGTGAGTGAACATGCAGTCGTTCCATTTTTGCTGATGTTGGCATGTTTGGGTTGTCATTCAGAGACTCAGAGGATTCAGGTAACGGGACATTCTGATTTATCGTGGGATTATTACTTATCAGAAGAAATAATTTCTTTAGTATTAGTAATTGTTCACCTGAATCCTCTTCACAATTAAACGTCTCTGAATGAAATTTTATGAACCTTGTGATTAATAGTGATTTAAAGGTGCTTTTGAAAGTGTGGCAATTTACGTTATTATTCCTAAAATTATAGGCCCGCACCTGTCCAAAAAAGTTTTCTAGCGGATCTGAATTAAAAAGGCGCGGGCGCATTCTATTACTTTTCCCATTTACATCAATAAATTTCATTTGGTTTATTTTATCTTCAGCTTCTTTCCAGAATTTCATGTGCTGGGATTTTGTAGTGGCAGCTTGTCTTAGTGGTTTAGCATTATTTTTTAAACCGTATCCGTTAACCGAATCAAAAACTTCGTCAAAAAATGGTACCATTTCCGCAGTATTTTCAATTGTTGTACTGACGGGTGTTCCATCAACGTAATGAGCTGCAAGGAAAATAAATTCCATTATAAACAAGAAATTTGAATATCAATTAAGTATATTTAAAATTTTTACAATATTAATTAAATTTAAGGTTAGATCATGTCTAAAATTAATTGATAAAATTATCCTAGACTAAAACACAACAACTAAACATGAGAGTGTATGAATAGATTAAAGCAGAGTTTTTATATTATGTACTTACAAAATTGGGCGGAGTATGATAAAGTAGCTGCCACTGTTTTGCTCAACACTCTAGCTGCATTCTTCACCTGAAACCGAATTTTTTTATCTTATAATTTGGTTCACTACTTTATAGAAATGATAAGTATGTAGGTGACCTTAAAGTATATGTAAGTATAACACAAATCTTGTGTCACAATTATTCATGTAAGTGTCTATTACTTCAGGTTAAATCTGTGTACATCTGGACTTATGCTAGTCAGCATAATTAAATGACCGGTGAATAATAAACATCTCATACCATGCAGTATTCTATTTGGTAGTAACAATGAAATTACCTTCATTTTTTTTATTTTTCCGGGGATAACACATTCATCATTCAATTTATGCAGCAGCCTCATTTCTGCGTGTTTACAATCGGTCTTATAAACTTGAACAATGTCGTCCCATTTACATATTTTATTATTGTATTTCAAGTTTTTATTTAGTAAATTGTTCCATAGTCCTTTCAAGAGGTGGGGTGGGTCATAAATGACACTCATCTCATGCCCATTAATTGTTATTATGTCATCTGTAAACAAATGTTATTTTAATATTATATTAGACTCACACAATTTATTAATTATTTATGTGTATAAGAAACCATGTAATAAAAGATGCATATCAGTAAAATTTATAAGTCACATACCTATCTTTTGGCTGTTCCTCATTTCTTCCCTGAATGTGTCTTGGCACAGGCTTTTAATTGCAGACTGAAATGCTGTGCCTTGATCACATACAAGGGCAATTGGTTGGAGGCCAGTATTTCCCACAGCAGTCACTACATCCTTTATTAGCTTTTTTGAAAAGTTTGCTGGGGTTGCACCTTGACAAAAAATAAAAAAAATAAATTAAAAAATATTAATAAAAAAAAACAAGGAAGTTACATACATAATCCTGTGCTAACAGTAAGATCGAATCTAGTGTCGTAGATAAACAATTGTTATTGTTAATAGTGAAACGCATAAACAATTGTTTCAGTGCAGAAATCGAACCCGCGGCCTTTCGTTTCATAGCTGGCGTCTAACTGTAGCTGTCAAATTGTTTTATGATAAATATAAATAAATTGAAAACCTTACCTCCTGTTTAATGGCTTCAAAAACTTGTGTATTAATGCCTGCTTCAATGTCCAAATATGCAATTAATTTATTTAATGTAAATTTCGAAGGCAAAATGAATATTTTCCGTAGAAATTTGTAGCATTTTGGACTTTGCTTCATTATCGCTAAAGCCAATATTTTCTCGTCATGCGTGAATTGCCGACCTCTAGCTTTTTTCGTTGACAAGTTAACTTGCATCCACATGAACTTTCTTGCTAAAGGGTTCATTTTTTTTTTAAGAGTTGCTTCATCCTTTACAAATTTCATTGCCCTTTTTGCTCTCTGGGTGAAATCTGTTTGCTGTATTAATAATGAGTACTCTTTGTTTCATTCTCAATGGCTTATGCTTATAACTTGCAACACACTTTGGTTTGGACCTTGTATTTTGTCTCACAGTAATATCTGAAATAAAACCATAATTATAAGAAATTGCATTGCATAAATAAAAAGAATGATTAGGAAATATGTATAGATAATATAATTACATACCACATGTGTCAATGTTGCCTCTTTGTATTTGAGAAGGAGATGGTACTGCATCGCTCTGAAAAAAAAAAATGTTAAGAGATAATTAAAACAAAAGATGACTCAAGTTTTTATCTATAAAATTAAAATGTATTAATTCATATTATGTCACAAAAAGCTAGCAAATATCTTTTTTTTGTATTTGTTTTCTTAAGATCTGTCCCTGATTCCTGAAAGTAAAGGACATTCCTGACACTAAAATAAGGTTGGGGATTCAAAACTTTAGCTTTAGTACTAAGTGATTACTAAAATAAAAGCAGAAAACTAATAATATAGTCTAAGATCCCGCCATACATCGACCTTCACCGAGATGTTTATTTGATGAAACCTATTTTATATGCAATTTAATATGTCAATAAATATATTGTATATGGGTTGCCTTGCAAATTTCAGTCCAGAATACGATTAATTAATTATAAAAATAAAAAAAAAATTTTTACACATTTCACCTGTTTGATTATTAAACAAATTCTATACCAATCGAAAGTATGAAACCCATAGAATATGTAAACGTTAGGTTGCCTATTTTTTTCCGGTCACAACCCTCAGGTTGCCAGGTATAAACAGGTAAATCGCTACTAGCATTTTGCGCCGGTCTGATTATTGAATGGAAATTAAATGAAAATAAAGATCATTTTATTATGAACACGGTGGTATAGGGTTGCCTGCGAAAAATCAGTCCCGAATTGCGGTTGTCGAATTTAGAAAAGTGAAATATTGCTCCGAGTGACACAGCATAGCAGCTGTTCGAAGTCCGCTCATAAAGAAAGAGGGTGCGCATGCTATTTATTCTTGAGAATGAAAAGGACAGCGATAGACTCGTATATGCTGTGTTCTGTGTTACCTGGCAACCTGAGGGTTGTGACCGGAAAAAAATAGGCAACCTAACGTTTACATATTCTATGGGCTTCATACTTTCGATTGGTATAGAATTTGTTTAATAATCAAACAGGTGAAATGTGTAAAAAAATTTTTTTTTTTAGTAATTAATTAATCGTATTCTGGACTGAAATTTGCAAGGCAACCCATATACAATATATTTATTGACATATTAAATTGCATATAAAATAGGTTTCATCAAATAAACATCTCGGTGAAGGTCGATGTATGGCGGGATCCTATACTAATAGCAGCATTACATGGGATTTGAGCCCAGAACTTCACAACTCGCAGCTATTTAGTGCCTACTAGTGTGATTGAATTATTTTTGATATTTGTGTTCACATGATGTATTTTGTATAAGCCTACCCGTATTAATTCTTCTGCGCTTGTCCTCTAATACCAGTTTACAGTAAGTATGATCCATGTGCCGCCTCTTGAGGCAATAATTGTAGTCTAAGATCCCGCCATACATCGACCTTCACCGAGATGTTTATTTGATGAAACGTATTTTGTATATTGTGTTCTCCAATAATATTATCTGAAAATGTATAGAATGATTACAATTTGAATATCAGTCCTATTACAATAATGTCACAGAAAATAAAGTTGGATAATTTTATATCTCTAGAGTTAGAGTCACAATGCAATACTTAGCAACTTGCAGTTGTTACTTCAAATCATGAATGTTACCTATTGAATAATGTTTGTTTATAATTCAATACAAGTTTAACTTACTGCTTTCTTCAGGAACAATTACTAAAGTCCTGTGATGGAAGATTGTTGGATAAGCGTCATTGCACAAGCGTGATCTCAGGCGTGTTTGCATAAAAAACCTTTTTTCATGTGTTTTTCACACACAAACTGCTTGCGAAGTTCCGGAATTCTCAACAGACGCAATTTATCTGAATACAATCTAACCACTTCTCGCACATAATTTCACTCTTAGGAAATCTATGAAAATGAACGTCCTTTCTTTTAATAGCACAGTTATCCACACAGCAATGATTAAACATTGTCTAATACTATTGCAACTTTAAAATTGGAAGCGTAAGTTACGGAATTAAATCAACGCAAAACTTCACTCGACCAACTCTAAAACGCGCGCTATTACTATTTCAGAAATTAGGAGGATAAGATACGGAATTAAATCTACGCAAAACTTCACTCGACCAACTTTCAAAGAACATTGAAATCACTACGTTGATACTTTGAAACTGTAATGGCGGTTACGGGCGGTAAATAAACGATGGATCAAACAGGCAATTTTATGACTTCCGATGCGTCATAGACATTAAAACATGGTATTTTATCTATGGTTACGATTACATCCGCCTATAGAAAATTTTTAATCTGTCTATGAAGAAGCATGAAGGGAAGGGGGCAGGAAATTGTCACACATAATCACAGAACAATGAGGTCCATAGAAGAAACGATAATGACATTTCAACGTACACTCTAATTTTGACAACAAGAAATAATTGTGCTGTGATCTCGTCTGATGGTTATCGATATCGATAGATGAACTTTATTTTTAGCAAATTCGTAGGCATGATAAAATAAACTTTAATTTGATATAAAACACATCGGTAGATATTCATACATGAATCATGTAAATGTAAAAAAAACAATACATGTTTGATTGCGTTACTCTGCTAGTACGCAAAACCTCTATAGAGTCAATTTTTGCAAGGAACATGATGAAATCGAAATTTGTGAAGAGTAAGGTGGGAACTTCTTTATTGACACTTAATATTTAATAACGGATTTCTGTCATTTCGCTATTCATTATGTAGGGTACCATTTCACATGTTAGTGGGTACTTCTGACGAAAACTGTAAAATTGGCAAAAAAAATGCGAGTTCTCGATATGCTATTAAATCAAGTGTATAAATGTATGGAGAACCATCTCCTGATCATAAATTTGGGGAAAGGAAGGTAGTGTCTAGAAGGAATTTTGTATTCTGTATTAGCCCATATACGTCCCACTGCAGGGCACGGGCCTACTCTACAATCGAGAATACGATTGAGAATGGTTAGGTCATATAGTCCACCACGCTGGCCTAGTGCGGGTTGTTGGGTAGCTAGAAGGAATGTTTTGAAACAATTAATTAATTTGTTTATTTGTTATTATTTGGGAAACAAACAGAAAATTAAACATATAGATTACATATAAATGTTGTACAGAATCCAGTAGATTCCACTAATAAATTTATGCAGAGAAAAGAGTCGTCCAGGCAAATGAGAAAAGCTTATCACGTTAAACAAATGCGATTAGGTCGTTAAGGAAATGTATGAAAATTAATGGGTTTTTTTAAAATTATAAGGATGATAAAAAAAGTATTGTAAGATAAATAAAGAATATAATATGCAGTCTATTGGATTGGTAAAACTATACGGCCTACTTTTATGCTGATTTGGGATATTATTATGTCTCTCTCTTTCCCTCTCTTCGGCCATAGAAAGTCCACTGCTAAACATAGGCCTCCCCCAAGGCTCTCAACATTGAACCATTGGAAGTGATCTACATCAAAGAGCGAAAATTATCTGTGATGGAGTTTATAAATATTGTGGGTATAGCACGCCGCCCTGAGGAACGCCAGCAGAAATAGTGCACCAAGAAGATTAATTATCCTCCACACTGATGCGTTACAGGCGCCCAAACAGGTAACGACAAAACTAATCAACTATACGTGTAATATAATTATGATATGTGCATTTATTTTAAGTAATCCAACGTATGAAATACATATTAATATAATTTTACCATTTCTGAATGGAGATGTAATGACGGGACAGCATTATATTTTAGTCTACGCCATTTATGATTTTTTTTAATAAAACAATCACTGGTGAAATGTTTTGAGCAAATACGGTGCTGTTTTTTCAATTGTAAATCTGTTCGTGCGACAGCATCAATCCACTTTTGCTTCATAGCTTCATTTGTAGGGAATCTGCATTGAAAAATAATTATAATATGAAACACTAAGATTATATCATATGGCATTTTAGACCACAGGTCTCGCGCAGTGGCCGAGCGCTTTTTACAACTACACTACCGGGTAAGTATTTAAAGTACAAGCCAACTTATGTAACATGGCTAGCAAACTAAAATATACATTATTTATATTATCGATAAAATGTGCACCACATCACTATTGAACATGACTACCAAATTGGTAAAAATGAACAATATTTAAAAATTACTGAATCGAATGGCCTGCGGGTTATTAGAATATGACACCAACATAATAAAGTTTAAGTTTAATTAGATATTTTGCAACCCTGTATAAGTTTTTAGCAAATATTATGTGTTTATTGTCTACTCACAAATGGAAGCTGATGATTTCAGCTTGTTTTTGAGTGCGCGAAGAACGCGATCTGCATCTTGCAATAATGCAAGACATTGGTATTTCGCTTGGCTTGATTGTAAAGTACACAGGCACTGTTTAATTATTAAAATAACACAAAATATTTAAAAAAATCGGGAGACGACTATGTCAAGCGCGCACGAAAGTATAACGTAACTAAATTGTGTTGGCGCGTTGCCGGTTTGTAACATTTGACATAAATTCACTTTTTAATTCGGCTGCGTAATCATACCCAACATAGCAATTTGACGTTTCATGAGTGAACATGAGCCGTCCTTAGCACATACTATTTGTCTCATTCTCTCCCATGATTTGGCCCATTGGAAAAAACAGGATAAGTATATGAGTAATTTTCAGGCTCTTTCTATGTACCTCTTTGTTCTGTGCACATAATATGTGACACAGATAATAAAACAAATGTATGAAGATTGACGCCCGTGACTTAGGCACACCAAGAGGCACACAGACCACAACACAGACTAATAAACAGTTAGGCATAAGATGAATGCAAGGATGAATGCCTAACACAGACCAATAAGAAAATGCCTATCCAATAATGGCAGAATAGCAGAAGTCATTTCTCAATTTTCTATTATGGAGTATGCAAAATGTTTTTTTTGCTGATCAAATATGGTAGCTGCTCGTTGCTGCTTTTTGAACAAAGTGAATGCAAAATTATTATATAAAAAAATAACCATATTGATTTCTAAACGAGACATACAGTTTATTTCGATTTGTCACCGAGTTTCGATTCACCCGTTATTCAGTAAAATTCCAAAGAGAAATAGGTATATCTTTTTTTTCTAATTCAACAACAGTAATCAATTCCATCTCTATACTAAAATATTTAGCTGAAGAGTTTGCTTATGCCCATTAGTCTCCTGAGATTTGATACTTTCATGTTTTTGAGTTTTGACCTCTTATGTGCGTGCTATAAGCACTCGCACATGATTCTTTATCCATGTGGCAATAATCCTAATCCAAGCACACTATTGTTCATGAAAACACAATCTGGACCCGGGCGGAGCCCAACCAGGCCACTAATGTAAAAATAAAATAACCAAATTAATTCAAAATCCTCATTTATTGAACATGCTTTTCTTCCATCAACAACAGTTTTGATGGTAGTCATTAATATCAATACCTGTTAAACTAAATTCAACCATTTGGTTGATCATTATTTTATTTTTAACTGTACAAAAGTGTCCGTTGCACTACACATATTTTATTTTCACTTGATTTCTTTCACATATGCATCGAGTTCGGCATCCAGTTGTTCGGCGGTGGGTACAGGACGTCTGCCCCGTCCGGCACCGCCACGCCCGCGGCGAGCCCCGCCGCGTCCGCCACCTCCACTATTCTGATTTCTGTTTGGCACACCCCCGCCTGCTTTGTAAACAAAATACACATTTAAAATGTACACAATGATTTCCATGAACTCATGAATAAGCTTATTATGATAAACATGAAATAACTCTACTTAAGCGGGTCACCACATGCTGAGGAAGTTGTTCTGCCATGACATGGTAAGCCCAAGTAATATGCAGTTTTCCCCTCATGTGGTAAAAACAAGTTCAGTGAGCATGTGGCAAATACAACAGGTTTTTATATAGATTTTACCCATAGTGACACACCATCATTTGTGGTTGAACATCTCATTGTCATTAGTTTAGAATTCATTATGTGCAGTGCATTTCATAATGCCACTAGTGGGTGGGAAAGATTTGGTAGCCAAAAATTATGATTTGTATGTTTGTTACAGTGAGCACTTCATTGATTGCTTAATTTATTTACTAAGCAGAATAAAACGGATTGTTACTTTAATCAACATGTCACATTACTTTGTATATATTCATAAATCATCATTTCATCATTTATAGAAAGTTGATAATCCAGTTTAGTTATAAAATGTTTTATCTGCTTGGCTTGAAATAAATTCAAAAATCACTTGAAACTGACAAAACACTTAATGACTAAAATAGGTTTTTTAACTGTTGACAAATAAGGCTGTTTATATTTAGCATTGCATAGCAGTGATAAGATGTATTGATCATGGTCATGGTAGAATGTTGTTCTTTAAATTAATAAGGTCAGCACAGCCATGTTAACACAAGTTATTGGCTAAAAATATGGAATGAGTCAAATAAAAACCAAACCATTAAAAACCAGATTATGTTGCTAACCTCTGTTTGAATTCCTCCTGATAGGGCCGCCAGTGCTGGCACCACTCACACCAGCCCCACCACCACCACCACCTCCACGGGGTCTGTTCTCATTTCGGAAGTTGCTTATCTCTGATGTTGCCAACTGTATGTTCATGGCACGCCCATCCAATGGTACACCGTTATATTGTTTCATTGCTTTGAGAGCATCTGTTCTTCTCTCAAACACCACATCAGCTGTACCTATAATTTATTTAAGTTCAATATCATATGTTATCATCAGTACAAAACTTGTGTGATTAATTTCACAGTCAATTCAAAACTGATTATTGGTAATGGCTATTTAGTTTATATGCTTTACCTATCTTTATGCTTTTTTACACATGTATTTAACTGGACTTTGATCTATATTAAAAAACATTCACATAGAAAAATATTTCCATGTTCATGAACACTTGAAGACATAACTAATAATTTGTGTATTATATATTAAACTGTATAGTTATTAGAATAACAAATAAGTGAGGACAAATAGAAATACATTAAACATACCAACAGTGACTACTTTTTATATAAAATGGCAGGAAAAATAAAATATGATAGCTTACCCAATGATCTTCCAGAACGATCATAATGAACTGCAGCACTCTTCAGAATGCCACATTCTGAAAACAGCACCCGGATATCCGAGTCTGAGACAGCAAAGTCCAAGTTGGATACTAATAGCTTAGCAGGCCCTAGCGACACAGCACCACCTCTTTGTATCTTCCTTTCAGCAAAGTCATTGAACATGTCATGTTTCCATGTGCTGTTAACATCACCCTGAAATGTGTTGTTCTTCATAGAGCTTGCCAACAGGCTGCTCTATGCCTTTGAAGCTGTATACACTCGTTTTAACAATTATATTAAATAACAACTATCACAACATTAGTGTAAACAACATCTCTTTTATACAACAATACTGTCACTAACTATTTGACTACATTGACATTGGTATAGTAACAATGCTATTACATTTTAAAATTTTTTCGTACACATAATGATACAAGAACTGTTCATGTCAGGCACCGCACACAAAACTCGTTACTGTCTGAAGCACAAAGCCATTGTCTGAAGTGCAACTTCAACTTCCAGAGCAGAGTCGAAACATCGCGTTTCCTGCAGCAATCGAGTCACAATAGGCAGTGTGCACTGTGCACATGAACATCGCTACATCCCCATGTCAGCAGATTGGTTGCAGGCGACACACTTGCTTCCAGGTCAAACTATCTGCTGGGTATCGTCCAACTCTCACGGGTATACGATCAGCATTCCACAAGTACGGACACCAAACTGCAGTCGTACAATAATATCCACGAATGGCAGGCTAAATACATCGACACTCGCTCGAAGATAAAACAGTGATCGGGTAAAACGGTTATGTTACTTTCGTCCCAAAATAAAGCCAAATATGGACAAGAGGGCTACTGACAAACAAAACATGGCACGGCGGATGGTGATACGCCGCCATGTGCAAACTGCAATGTGTTCCAAAAATAATAACTACATTGCATCGTTAGTTTTCGTTAGCGTCTGTAGTGTGGAGCGTACAGTTTTGTGTGATGCGTCATTTCACCGCACGTCGTCGCCATTTGCAATTTTATAATCATCTAATTATTGGATTTACCCTAGTGTAATTTGAAGACTTGGTTACACCGCCACGATTTCTTCCTCGCAACACGCCAGCGGAGCGCCCATTTCGAAAAGCACCACCTCCGACACCACCACCACCACCTCCGCCTCGTCCAGATTTTCTGTTCACGTTAAATTTTCTTCCTGCTCCTCCGCCTCCTCTGCCTTTTTTATTTGCTTTGATGATGTCGTCTAAAGCCATTTCAATTTGATCAACCATTTTATCGTATATTATTTTATACTCCCTCTTGAATCTTGATTTAAACTTGTACTATTTAATATTTTTGTATTTAACACGCGCCCTTTGTGTGTATTTTCGTATCTTCCACGGAGACAATATGGCGGTAAGCCCACTGGAAACGGGGGAAAGAAAATATAAATATTGCCAGAATAGAAAATAAAATAGGACCTTTGTCTATGATAACATATCCGTAATATACCATAGAGAGAAGAAAAAAAAGACTAAAAAGACCACATTTTCTCTTGTGTAAACGAAAAAATAATATGGCGCTAATGAGGGTAAAGGGTTAATTTTAAATTAAGCACCAAAAGTTGAACAGAAAATACTTGAAAATATCTATTTTCCCATCATAATCCATTTGCTTTTTGAACTTACTTGAGAATTTACAACAGATAACAAAACTTCAAAAAAAAGGTCAGAACTTTTGCTATACTAGCGCGATTTCGGTTAGTTCTTGAACTATTTATCTTAACGTATTCGGTAGTCATTTGTAGATGTCAATCCTCAAATGTCAAATATGAACTGGCACAGGGTGGTCCTAGTGGTCTATTCTTTGAACTGGCATTTGTCAACTGTTTGGTCAACTGTGTTGGATTATGGGATTGCGGTTATTCCGTATATAAGTAGTATTTGTAGGTGCCCAAGTACTATTTTTATTGAATTAAGACACTAAAGCAGCTGTATTCTGTTTTACATACCTACTCAGAATTATAGTCTCAGGTACAGAGTACATTTTGCACATTGAACCTCGACGCGACATGGCAATGAATAAATTTATGCATCCTCGCAATATTTACAAAACACCCCCAGACTTTGCTAAACTCGCAAAAGAGCATGCAGAATTTTCTACCATTGCCAAAACGGTATGTGAAATCTATTATTTCTGTATTTCGTATAAAATACATTAAATATTATGATCATTGAATAATACTGTTAATATTGAGGGAAAACTAATTTGCCAGTGATAGAATAAATGTTTATTGTTATTAGGTTAAGCATAAAAGTAAAACAGTACAGCATAGATCTGCATTAATAATATAAACCTGTTTAGCAAGATGCATAATCAGATCCTGTTGTAATAAGGGATTAAGTACAGTTTATAACCTATTGCTATTTAGGCTTATCTTATCATTGTATTTTCTTTATAGGATATTACAGGAAAAATTTCACTAGACTTTAAGGACCCACAAGCTTTGCGCATTTTGACAAAATGTCTATTGAAATCAGATTTTAATTTGGATGTTGAGATACCGGAGGATAAATTAGTCCCAACACTCCCTTTAAGACTTAATTACATATTGTGGGTTGAAGACCTATTAACTTCAATACAAAGGAACTGTGATGTTGTGGGAGTAGATATAGGTACGTATGGAAATGTGGTTTTATCAATTGATGTTTCAAACTTATTGTATGAATACATAATTACATAAAAGATTTCACTTGGCATGACAGTGGTTGATTCATTGCCAGTTTGTGAGCTGTAGGCGCTTCTTATCCTCAGACAGGCCATTTGCTTACTGGTTTAAAAAATATTATTGTTTAGAAGTAAAATAAAGATAGCTGAACGATAATTATTGATTGATGTCAAGGAATGATTGGATCAAGTTTCTTAAATGTTGAAAATTTTCTGATAACTAAAATTACAAATTTTTATAACTTGCATTGGTTATATCATGCTATTATTGATTATGAAAACAATTAAAATATATAATTTCAAAGGAGTATAGTACTGGCCATTCTTGATATAACATAATCTGATATGTAAAAATCAATAATGTCTACATATATTTATTTTACTATTTAATAAAAGGTACAGGTGCTTGTGCAATATATCCACTACTAGCAGCAAGAAAAAATCAATGGCACATGATAGGCACAGAGACTGATGCAGACAGCCTAGCCAAAGCTCAAGAAAATATACAACATAATAAATTAGACTCCTTGATAAAATGTAAGTTATAAATTTCTTTCAAATACGAATTGAAATTATTATTTATTTATAGTAATATTTTTTGGAAGTATTTAAATTTTATGTCAGTGTTATAAACTTAAAAGCTGACTCAAGGAATAATAAATGAAAATAAAAATGAAAATATTTATTGAATCCATAAAATGTCATACATTATTTAGATTCAGTCACTTTTTATCCACTACCACCTGGTTCACAAGGCTGTTTTCGCCAGAGAAGAACGGAAAAGAAATTCTAGCATTGCTCTTTTCAAAATAAGTTTACAAATTTGAAAAGAGCAACGCTACAATAACGTAACATTCCGGCAGCTGGTTTTAAACCTGTTAACCAAGTAATTCTACATCGCCACTGAAAAGCCATGTTGCTCAGACCCAATGTAAGTGTCAGAAAAAAAAGAATAAAGAATTTTGTCCTACATAACAGTTGCACCCAATATGTTTTTATATTTTTTTAGTTGAGTAGTTCTGATTATTGTCTATAATGTACCTCAAAATCTAAAACATGAAATAGAAACAAAATCTGATTAGCAAACCAAAAATTTAAACACTTTACTTTTAATGTTTTACTTTGTAGCAGAAAATAGCAAAGAACTATTGCTCTAATATATGATTTCTCTTGCAGTGAAGAAAAACTCAAGTTCAAATGTAATAGCACACTTATTTAAGGAGGAGTCAACATTGATGTTTGACTTTTGCATGTGTAATCCTCCATTCTACAGTAGCCTTCAAGAGTTGTACGAGTCAAGAAGTCCAGCGAGGTAATCACAAAGAAATTCCTATTCTTACAGCCATATTCATAGACAATATTGAA
This sequence comes from Hyles euphorbiae, assembly GCA_023078785.2. NCBI lineage: Eukaryota > Metazoa > Arthropoda > Insecta > Lepidoptera > Sphingidae > Hyles > Hyles euphorbiae. The sequence goes on from CM041036.1 coordinate 6,854,922, forward strand.
ACCTATTTTATTTAGGTAAATAAATGTTTTGTATTGTTTCTTAAACTGAATTCAATAGTAATTTGAAATAGACAAAAATTTTGATAACTAAAATAGGTTTTATAAATTGTCTATGAGTAAGGCCTTTAATATTTGCAGAATGTACCAAAAGTCATTATTATTTATATTATTATAAAAAATATTGTAGCAGAAAAATATAATAAACTACTATTTGATGTATTGAATCCAGTCTGGTTAAAATTCACAAGAATACATACAAGAAACCTTTGATTGGCCACTACGATAGGTTATTGGGGACTGTCCTTAAGTTTATTATTAACTAGCGGCCCGGCCCAGCTTCGCCCGGGTACAAATAGATTTCTGTACAATAATATGTATGTATTATACATATAAACCTTCCTCTTGAATCACTCTATCTATTAAAAAAACCGTATCAAAATCCGTTGCGTAGTTTTAAAGATTTAAGCATACAAAGGGACATAGGGACAGAGAAAGCGACTTTGTTTTATACTATGTAGTGATTATTATTTATTTAAAAAAAAAATCCTCGGACTACGGATTAGCAAGACATTCTTCAACACTAATAACAGGAAAAGCATATTAGACTGCGGGAAGTCACACTACACGCCGCTTTTGGTTTAGAAATCGCGCGTATTAAAATCACGAATATTTATTAGTAATATAGTTACCTATATGTATATGTGGCTTTTTAATCAAAGTTATAATGTGTCGAAAATACAGGGTATATCAAGACTGCTACCGAAAACGAAGCCGGGTGGTAGTTTAAGCGACTTCAGACACAATGCAATAGAAAAAGTTGCAAAAAAAGGCGTCAATTTTTTTTGTTATTTTTTTCCTATGACCATATTTGGGTGGTAAATAATTTTTTTCCTAAAATAATAGTGTATACCCTTTTATTTATAAATAATCTATGGTATAAAAGAGTTTAAATTATTATTTTAGCAAAAACTTTGGATTTACCACCCAAAAATGACGATATTTAAAAAATCATAAAAAATTATTGTCGCGTTCCTTTTGCGAAATTTTTAGTTGCATTGTGTTTGTAGTCACTAATACTACCACCCGGCTTCGTTTTCGGTAGCAGTCTTGAGATACCCAGTATACACGTGCTATCTGACTACAATGTGATATTATTTAAAACTATTCACGGGTTTAATCGCGGATTTACCCCGACTTGTGCTCCCTGTGACCACGAAAGCATGACGAAAGCTGTAATCTAAACGTAAACACTTAACCAAATCCGCGATAAATCCCGCAAATAATAGTTTTATTTATGGTTGGTATTAGTTATGAACTATGGTGTACTAATTTTAATTAAAATTACAATGATGGTATTACGAAATAATAAATAAAAATATAATTATAACATTGAATTGTAAACATTTTCAATGAATCTAAAAAAAACATTATATCAAATAATAGTATGTATATTTATTGTTTACAGACCTCCTCCGAAGAATGGTTTTACCGGATCACCACACGAGCTTATAACTGAAGGTGGTGAGTTAGAATTCTGTAGGAAATTACTAAAAGAAAGCAAAGAATTTAAAGAAAAGATAAGGTATTTTTAGCAAGCAATTTGTTATTGAATTTGAATTTTAAATACCTAGTATAATATAAAGTCAAACATAAATTTGATTTGCAGAATCTTTACGACCATGGTGGGTCACAAATACAATCTTGCTGAATTAATACAAGACTTAAAAGCTGAAGGAGTGATACATACTCACACTGAATTTTGTCAAGGTCGTGTTACAAGATGGGGATTAGCATGGACTTATCAAAATTACAACATCCATCAACTAGGTAAACACCCTCAATTTATATTTTTTATTTAATAGGACAATATAATGTTTTTTTATTTGTTAAAATAAAAATAACGCCTTTTTGTAGTTCCTCCAAGAGAAAAACTTCGTAAAAAGAATGTACCATTAACTTATCAATTACCAGAGCTTCCTAACAGCCCATACAATGTTGAAAATGTATATAATAAAATTAAAAACATACTCACTGATCTAAACATTATTCATAAAATTATTGAAAAAAGGGGCTGTAACATATGTATGGATGTATTGGCGAAATCAAATACATGGTCCAATCAAAGACAAAGAAAAAGATTTATGAAGAGAATGGAAGCTGAAAGTGCAAAAAGGATGAAACAAGATTTAACAAATGAAGGAAAGACAGGAGAAGACAGTAAAAACAGCCAAATACCTAAAACTGATTTGGGAGCAGCAAACAATAAAGCTCCAGCCGCCTCATTTTCTCCTCCAAGCAATGCAAATTCTATATCGCCTGTAATAGAACAGAATAAAGTTACTGAAGCTATATCAGAAGCTGATCCTGTTATCCATGCTATATTAAGGATATTAAAAAAGGAAAATGATGTACTTCTTCAGATGGAATTTATCGATGGTACAGCTGGCAAAGAGGGATTACATCAAATAATACAATATATTAAAAATAATTGGAAATGATTGCACCATGTTTTATTTCACGTTAATCACTTTCAACTTTGGCTGTATAAAGGGAGGTATTGAATTTGATCCCATTTATAGTGCGATTTCACCTTTACGCATAGAGTAAAGCAGCGGCCATAAGTATAATATTAGGGCATGGACGTGATACTACGTCTATGTATTAGGGAAACGTGTCATAAGGTGAAATCATACTATACTATACTCCACAGAGTACATTATATTTACTATACTCCTCGCCAGATAACTGTGCGCGACGGAGGGCGCTGTTAATGTGGCAAGCCTCATATAAATTATGAACTCCACAAAAAATGGAAAATGTGTTACCAATGAAAACGTGTGTATGTGTGTTGTGTTAGTCTATTGAGGTAACTTTGTTATTTCGCAATTAGCAATATGTGAGTTTTTTTTTAAATACGTGGATTTGTATCGTCATAATTATATGAAAGGATTGATAAAAAGTTTTGGAATTTTATACTGTAATCACCTGATTTTGATAATACGCTAAACATTCATACATTTCAGGTGGTAGTTCGTTATTAGGAAGCACATTAGGAAGTAAGGGCTACTTTGGGACTTTTAATGTACGAATTTTATATATTTTAATAATTTCACTAACGAAGGTTTAATATGTTTTAGTTTCATTTCATATATAGGATACAACAAACTGTTAAACAAACGCCCTTTTTTTTAATTGACACCAAATTGGAAAAAATATAAATAAAAACACATTGAGATTATCAAAATTGGCATTTATTGAATTACGTTTAGTTTTGAATATTATAAAATTCAAAAATGAATTGATTTTAATACTTTTGCAACGTAATTTTTCATTTCGAAATGTAATATTAATTGTTCGAGTGTAAAATATTTTTTATTAACGAAGAATGGTACATAATTTAATTGAGAAGCTGTAAATTTTAGAATGCATTAAAAATGAAATATTGATTATTAATGATCATTCTATGGGTAAATCCACTAAGTCGGCAACATTCCATGACCTCATCATCAGTTTAAATTTTCTCCGCGCGCAGACTTACCGGGTGAGGACTCTAGTAATCTCAGAACCTCAGAACAATGAGTAACATAGAAGTAGCGCTGTTGACATTTCAACGTACACTCTAATTTTGACAACAATAAATAATTGTGCTGTGATCTCTTCTGATAGTTTATCGATGTCGATAGATGAACTTTATTTATAGCAAAGGACAATGGCAGATTTCCATACATGATTTAAGTTGATGTAAATTTAGAGCGTTTATTGGTGAAAAAAATATAAATGAATTCCGCTGCCGTTCCTAAACAATAATGTGTTGAGAAATACTGCTGAAAAAGTCTACATTACTTACTAAACGTTTTCAATTTATAGATTTTGAGGTTATGTTCTATTTGACATTTCCAATTGAAATATTATTGTTTTCTTAAAAATGTTATTTGGTGAAGTAGGGCTTTGAAATAAATATTTACCGCACTTGTTTTACCAAATAAAGCTATTTTTTGTAACAGATTTTGCGAGATTCGATGAAAAATATTTTTGGTCGGCTTAAAAGACCTTACGCCATTGCTGAAAAATACCTGACGGCCATACATAATAGTCAATAAAGCTTTTTATTTTATTGTGAAACTTAAACATCGTTACACAACTATAGTTAGTATGCTGAAAACTCATGAAAAATGATAATATTATTATTATCAAGTATGTCATTTCTAAACGCGTTATTCATGCAAATACGATTTCGCCATTGTCCTTTGTAGACACAGTGGTAGATATTGAAAGAGAAATAAAGAATATAATATGCAGTCCATTCGATTGGTAAAACTATATGGGCTACTTTTATGCTTATTTGGGATATGATTATCTCTCTTTCATTCTCTCTCTTCAATCTTAAGCAAATACGGTGTTGTTTTTCCCATTGAAAATTTGTACGTGCAACAGCATGAATCAAATTTTGCCTAATGTCGTCATCTGTAGAGAATCTGCAATGAAGGCATTTTAATAGGAAATACTAAGTTTATATCATATGGCATCCTAGACCACAACCCTCGCGCAGTGGCCGAGTGCTTTTTACCATTAAACTACCGGATAGGTATTTTAAAGTACAAGCCAATTTATGTAACATGGCTAGTAAACTAAAATATTCATTATTTATATTATCGATAAAATGTGCAGCAAATCACTATTGAATATGTCGTAACTAAATTGTGTCGGCGCTTTGGCCGTTTGCAACATTTGACATAACTGCACTTTTTAATTCGGTTGCGTAATCATACCCAAACATAAATTCTAGCAATTTGATGTTTCATCAGTGAACATGAGCCGTCCTTAGCACATATTATTTGTCTCATTCTCTCCCATAGAATGGCCCATTGGAAAAAACAGGATAAGTATATGAGTATGTTTCACACACATTCTATGTTATTCATTGTTCTGAGGATGCTGCGTCCATGATTTTGATACTACGTCTATGATCTGTGGTCTGTGCTAGTCTGTGATTTATCCACTCACACGTCCACGTCACTGTCACTTATTTTGACATAAATTTTCCGATTCCCGCCTTTTCAATATTCATAAACATAAAGCATTATATCCTTGTACCTATTCTAGCTACAGGGAAATAAAAAATAGCTTTAAGTATCTAAAACTATGCAGAATTATTAGATGTGACAATTATTGTACAAATATAATTCAAATGTGTTGTAAACAAATAATAAAAATTCTATACAGATCGAATTTCAATGGTATTTCATTTTCAAATCATGTTTTCACCCATTAAATCATATTACTTACCAATAAAATCCATTTATAAATAAAGTATATACTATAAGCTTTCTTTTGATATCCATATTTTACTACTTAAAGTTATTTTTATCTTATAAAAAAACAAAAAAATATACCCATAATCACATAACCAATTTTTGTTAACTACTTCCACGTCCCGACCGCCGATTTTGACAGTTGACGTTTGTCAAATTTAATTTGTCAGCCTAATGTAAATAGAAATAGGGTATATTTTAAAAATTTGAAATTTGACATTGACAGTGGACGTGCAAGTACTTAAGTTTGCGTTTTGCTTAGTGACTCCCAGTTCCGGGTTAGGATTTAATGTTGCCAAGTGATCGTATTCAGTGGAGTCGATATTTCTACTGTTTTTATTTATTTTTTTATTAATTAATTTGACCTTTTTTTGTACATTTTTGTAACAAGTCTTTATATGTTATAAATATTCGTTTTTAATCGAATGCCATAAGCAGAAAAGAACGTCAATTCGCCTTTTTTTTTTCATAACTATTATATTAAAAATAAGGCCACAACTTATGGTTTCGAGACATGCTAATGACTTTGGGAGTAAAACAGCTTAAGATCAAATTGTCGACCCAGATTTCCTGCATGTGCATTTTCCGCCATCTTGAAAAGGGATTTAAATTCATCAATTTTTTTTTGCAATAACTGTCGGTATAAATAATATAAATCAGAATAATCTAGCTAGGCAGATGATGATAAGGTCTGGGAACGCTCGGAAAATATATATATTTACATTTAAGGTTTCCTCGTGACCCAATACGATGCGGAGAATGGACATCAATCCTCAGCCAGCAAAGACGTGAACATTTTTTAAGCCGAATATAACGAAAATTAAATACCTATTAAATTTTACACATAAATATTTGTTTTATTGATTTATATACATGTCTTGCCCAAAACATATCTACGCTCAGATAAAAGTACAAAAACAAATTCATCTTCATATAAAAGTAAAAAGGATATTCGTCTCCATTCCATGCCTTGTCCTACCGACTAATGTCGGTCGTAAAATTTTATTGCATTTTGTACACTGCTTTGTATAAACAACTTTAAACAATCCGCGTAAGGTTGAATTTGCAAAAGATATGTTTATAGTGTGACTATAACTAAATATTTAGAATTGTCGAGTGTTTGGTGACAGTTTCGAGTGTTACTTTTGTTCGAAACTGTGCATCTTGGGTTTTTTAAATTAAGGGCAATTGATGTAATTTTTTTCAAATTCAGATATCAGTATTTGTGTAGATTACAAATAAAACCCTTCAAATGATATAAACAACTATTTATTTCATTTCATTTATACATTCAAAAGTATTCGTCGAAATATACAAATGTGTTTATTACAAATATGACATCTTAAGTTGATATAAAGTACACTTTTGCCTTACGTAGCTACAATTTTACCAAGGTTCCCAACTGGGCGTACCTGAATCGGAGGTACCAAAGATACGAAAAAATGTAAAGCCTCTTATATTGGATTATATTTACATAAGCATGTGTATTATGTTATAGAAATCTTTCATCATAAATTAAATTAGATTTTATTAAAATTCTGACATTTGGTACATTGAATTGACACATTATTCATTTAAATATTTATATGAAACTAATATGAAGGGGTAGTAAATAAACACAAAAAACGAAATCGAACAAACATGAATTTAGATAATAATAAACATTTTCAATTGAATTAATTAGGATGCAACAATAATACATGTATTTGTAGGAATGTATTTGTGGTGTAGACGAAATAAAAGTTCACCAAGCATACATTACGCAATATTCAATTCCGAGGCACACAGATTACATGTTCTTAAGTCTTATTCAATAAGGTAAGGCTATTACAGTCATATCTACACACTGCTTAGTCCCTATAACCGTATACACATACTGTGAAGGAGATGGAGCGATAGTATTGCAAGGTTCACAGCAAAGCGGTACGAAATATTATCCCGAAACTATTGCGAGCGACAAGGCGAGCTAGGCGCATTGCGACGCGGATAGTGTGACGTGTGATAATGACGCGGCCGCTCGGCCGGCTGCGTTGGCGCGGGTCCGATGACGTCACGAGTACCTGAGCGCCCGCCGAGCCGGGGCGGTGGTGTGCCGTTATTTATCTATGTAATACAAAAATTATAAGTCTGTGTGTGGAGCCTACATATTTATAAAATTACGAAATGTCTACTGTTTGTGATTGTGACATTCATAGAAATCAAACAAATATTTGGAGAGAATATTTACATTTTTGATTATTGAATTGATGAGTAATGATTTCTTCTAAGTTACGAGCATTATTTTCCAAATATTCAATTGGTTCCTTGACTTTTTAATACACGTATACACTGCACAAAGCAAACCTTTATGGTCATTACAGTTGCAACTTCACTAAAAGAAAATACAAGTAAATCTATCAACGCATTTCACAATACTGTTATCCGAAGTTGTTGTAAACTAGTGTTGAGCAGGACATACAAGAGGCAGTACATTTGTCCCGTACATGACGTCAAAATGTAAGAGCGGCTCAACTTTTTAATGTGTACTACTTCATATTTGGTGTACTACTTGGTCTGTAAGGTCATTTCATTGACGTGAGCCGTGAGGCAAAGTTAAGAGCCATAAATAAGTGTCAGTACGCCTCACTTCAATTGAAGTGGGACATTGTACTGGCTCGGTACAAAAATGAGGCTACTCTTACAAACTCTTTTTCAAGTCATGTCCTACTCAACACTATTGTAAACAACATGACGGCCCGGGGCGCAGACGCCCCCCCCCCCCCCCCCTCCAACCGCGGGTGTAGGATTTGCGCGAGCGGGGTTATAATTTTTGTTTTTGCTTGTGTTGTTCTGTGGTAGTGTTGAGTAGGACATGACTTGAAAAAGAGTTAGTAAGAGTAGCCTCATTTTTGTACTAAGCCAGTACAATGTCCCACTTCAATTGAGGTGAGGCGTACTGACGCTTGGCCATACTAAGATAGTATTGTTAGCATGTGCGTCACTCCCTCTCGCTCTCATCCTATAGTTAATTACGTAGAGTGACGAGTACCGGGACACCAAATATGAAGTAGTACACGTTAAAAAGTTGAGCCGCTCTTACATTTTGACGTAATGTACGGGACAAATGTACTGCTTCTTGTATGTCCTACTCAACACTATTCTGTGGTGTTGTTGCTGTAATCAATCAATATTTATGATTTACCAGTGAAATTTACTAAAAATCTTCATATATTCTAACTGAAACTGTGTTCATTAATTCGTACATAGTAATCAAAATTCACAATGGATGCGGATTCGCAACAGCCAGCGGCAAACGGCGCTGTGTCAAATGATGGCCCAAAACTTGATGACGAAGAGCAGAAGACAGTCAATGTAGAGCTCAATGTAACTGCACCAGCGACTATAACTGCTGCTACCCCTGCAGCCGTCCCGAACACTCCTGATGTTGCGCCCGCCCCTGCACCAACAGCCGCGAAAGAATCGCAAAAGCCATCACCGAAAAAACCCAAGAAACGAAAGCCTAAAGTGCCTCGGGATGTTACGGCGCCACGCCAACCTCTAACAGGTATTATGAGTTTCTCTCTTGCTTGCTCTTTATTGGTGGCTGATATGGGATCAGTCCAACAAAACTATAAACCATAGAGCTCAGAGCAATTGGTCACTTTACTTTATAGGGTTATTCACTATATTATCTTTACCAATAACTTAACATACTTGCTTCATCAAAAACTCTTTAAAGATAAAACTTTTGAAAAGGTATAAACAACTTATTTTACACATTTTTCACTTGCATATGTAACAAAACAGTAACATAAGGAAACAAAAATTAAGAACACATTTGTTTAAATTCATTGTTACAAAGTATATGAATAAAACAAACACAGTGATGGTATCTGATAACTCTTATCTATCAGTTACAATTAAGACCGTATCACTGTTACAGGTTATGTGAGGTTTTTAAACGAGCGACGTGACCAGTTGCGTGCTGAACAACCAGACTTAGGCTTTGCAGAATTGACCAGACAGTTAGCAAGCGAATGGAGCAAATTGCCCATTGAGGAAAAACAACAGTACTTAGATGCAGCTGACCAAGATAAGGAGAGGTAATAAAGATCTACACACATATTTTATTATCCATAAATGTTAATTCAAAGCAAACAGTATAGTAAGTAGACAATACTGTTTCCTACCTGAGAATTACTATCCCATTACCTTAATAAGTAACAATTACAATACTTCTAACTTGTTAACTGTCCCTATTTTAATAGTTTCTTATTGTGTGTCAATATCTAGATCAGTGATTCTCAACCACTGTGCCGCGGCACTTTTGTGTGCCGCTAAATTTCAAAAGTGTGCCGCCAAATTTTGCAAATATATAATAATGTTAATATAATTAAATTATATCATTTAAAAAGAAAAATATTTTTAACATGAATATATATTTAAATCCACAAAAAAGTTAATTATTTTATTATTTGCTTTGCAACGCGTTTTTTATTAGTGCCAAATTATGATTAAGCGGCGTGCATATCAATAGGAATATGTCTCAAGGCGCTCTTTGTGTGCTGCCAAATTTTGAAATCGTTAAATATGTGCCGCAACAAAAAAAGGTTGAGAATCACTGATCTAGATAATGATGCGGGTTATTTTTGTGAATTTTATTGATATCAAATATTTTTTGGCACACAGTTCTTTTATTGTGTCCGATATAAATGAATATAGACAATTTATTATTTTTATCTGCTGGAAGCAGATGGTGCGCTAAGACATCATATAAGGACAATAAATATACCCATATGTGAGATCATATTAAGTGACTTATATTTCTTTCCGCAATGTTGTTTAACATACAGATATATTTTTTAGATATATCAGAGAATGGGCTGAATACAAAAAAACAGATGCTTACAAAGAATTCAGGAAACAACAAATGGAACAGAAAGAGATAGCATTACCCAAGAAATCAAAACATGCTCCAGCAGCAGAGTCCACACCAGCCACAGGTATTTGCAATATCTATATTCTGTATAAATTTGTGAAATAGTTTGAGTCTTATAATTTCAAATAATGACACTTTGCAATTTTGATAGTTTCACAATAAACAGCCAAAGTTCTTCCAATGTTGATATTTCATTTTTACTGTGCCACAAAAAATATTCACTTGTATCCCAGTACCTTTAAACTAAACAGGAGAATATGAAAGAAAGTGAATGGCAATAAGCTGTAAAGTTGGTTAATTTAATATGTAATAAATGACTAAGTTATACATAACATATCTTACAACTTAAAAAGGTGGTAGAGCCTAAGGACAGATCCACCTTTGAACCTTAGGGTGTCATATTGTTGTTTTGTCAGAACATTGTGCACAATTGCAATAATCAAATTCATCGTAATCAATATAATTTATTGTACTTATAAATTTTATCAACAAGATTATAAATACAATCTTAAGCCAGCCCAGGAGGGGGGGGGGGGTCATGACCCCTATGTCCTCCCCCCTGGATCCTCTGTTTATAGAGCCCCACTGTTAGTCATGACTCAGCATGAATTGGCAGGCTCGCTCTGGGTGGTATTACTGTCTCACGGGAGATGGACATGAAGCAAATTTTTGCCATCTCATTTCATATGGTGAGTGGGATTGCTGGATGCCCAATATGCTGCCCCTCTTCCTTCCGGACCTAATAGGCCGGCAAAACATTTTTTATCTTAGTGTTATAGATTTCATGTGTGGCAGTGGTCACTTCCCATCATCATGCTTACCTTTTTGCAGGCCATGTGCATTTCTAATAAACTCATGTCTTTGTTAGGATTTTATTACTGGTCATGATTGGATATGAAATAATATAATTTATCATTAAGATGTTATGCATCATTTGAATTCAGTCATTTTTTTGTTATCTTCCAACTGGTTCTGAACGCGTTTTTCACTAGAATCGAAGGGGCAAGAAACTCTAGTGTTAGTGATAATTTGTATAAAAAGTGTGTTAATTTCACAGCAGCTACTCAGCCAGCAACAGATACTACAGTCGCACCTACTACCACCACAACATCAGTACTGCCTATAGTCACGCCACGACAGCCCACACCGCCGCGCCCGAGACCCTGCATAACACCTGCTTCTGTAAGTCAGTTCATTATAACGGTATGTATATTATTAGGTTGTTTTAACATGTTAATCAGTTAAAATTATAAATTATTTTGTCTTACATCATCCCCCCCATTATCATGAGGCATAACATGCTGACCAATGAATACTTCCCACCCTAAAATTGAAATTGAAATTAAAGACTTTTTAAAAACATCCATCTTCAATGTAAATATGTTCATTATAAGTCCAATAAGTGTTGGTACTTATACATCAGCAGATACAAAGCTATACAAATTATTCTTTGTAATTTTTAACTACATTTCAGTGTTATAACATAAACAGGAAAGTTCATGTTAACTTAGTTAAATTGTAACAGCATAACCAAAACTGATAATTTTACACCATAACATAAGCTTTTTACAACTAAAAGAAATAAAAATATTTTTGTTTATAGGGTGAAGACTTTTCGGGCGATACGGATATACCTATCTTCACGGAACAATTCCTACAACACAATAAATTACGAGAATCTGAACTAAGGCAGTTGAGGAAGGCTAATTCGGATTATGAACAACAGGTTGGTAATGATGCCAGGAAACCTAGTAAAATGAATTCTCTATAATTTATTATTATATTTATAATATTTTAGAATGCCATATTGCAACGGCATGCGGAGGAGGTGAGTGGTGCCACTGCAAAATTACGTGCAGAAACTGTAGCAGCAACAGAACGAACTGCCGCTTTAAATTCTCATCGGCGGGCTCTTGTTGCTGCATTAGTACATGGACTACATTCATTAGCAATACCAGGTACAGCTTTTATTTGTTTAGAGTGTTGACCATATTACAGCTAGCTAACACAAGATCAAACTTGAGCTAATGTTTTCAAACTGCCACAGCAAATTTGTCAACTTAGTATTGGTGAAATACCTATTGGCTATTCATAAAGACTAAGTGCTACTCGAAGTTTAGCAAAGATATAAGTACAAACCCAACATATTTTATCTGAATCTTAGTCTCCAATTCGTCTAGTTTTAAGAAACTAGTAGTTACATATTATGGTATTGGGCGTACATCACAGCATAGTCGCCGGTCCGGCGACCCAGCCTCTACACAATGGCGGCTTAAGAAAAGAATCAAGTCAGCAAGACGCATCCGCGCGTGTTGCCCGCCGAAATTGAGGCGGCTATCGGCTAGACATGCACTCTGCTCAGTTGCCTGAAGCCACACAACAACGTCATAAAAATGTTTCTCATATGAAGTGGCTGACATGTCAACAAAGTTTACAACTTGCAATGAGTAGACTCGCCAAATAGGGCATCAGAAGTTAAATAATAAATAAATAAATAACACCCAACAGTCACATACATAGTCCTAACCCCATAGTAAGATAGAGTCTTGTGTCACGGGTATCAGGGACTACGAGAGACTTTTCGGTCTTGCTAACACCTAGACCCAAAAGAAATATTGTGCACCGCACAAACATTTCTCTCGGTGCGGGGATCGAACCCGCGGCCTCTCGTTTCACAGGCGGCGTCTAACCAACTGCGCTACGGAGGCTGTCAAAAGTTGCCTATAAAGGCCGGCGTTTCAGATAGCTTGGCTGTGTCGTGCATTTGTAGTTAAACCCGATTATTGAATATTTCCTATTCATATTTTATGAACATTTAAAAATTTGCGCATACATTCAAGGCCTTATTCGTAGACAGTCTTCAAATCTTGTACGTATCAAATGTTTTGTTCCTTTCGATCGACTTGAATTCAGTTTCGAGTGAAAAAGACAACAGTTAACTATAATAGGGGTTTGAAAACTTTCTACGAATAAGGCCCTTAAAATTTTAAATGTGCAATTGTTATATTTTTTTATATGTTTTTACCAGGTGGACCAGCTGGCGCAACTGAAACTAACATCGATGAGTACATGGAAAAGTTACAAAGTTTGGTGGCTGATGGTAAAAGTGCTGCAGTTGTGAAACAAGCTCGTGAAATATTAAACAGATTAGAATTGCCAATTAGTTAACCTTTATTTTCTGCAAATATAAATATAATCATTTGAAATTTAGTCGCCTATTTATTTTCCATATACATTCATACATTTGGTCTAAAAAGAGTTTTTTATAGCAATGAGCAGTGATACGAGCCATTCCACTCACTTGATGGTAAGCGATACGAACACTCATAGACAGTAGCAAAACGAAGCAACAGAATGCTTAACAAATCAATAGTTGGCATTTCACTGCACTTGCCATCCTCAGACATAAGGGGTCCTACTATACATAATGTATAAATCCGAAATTCGAATCATCGTGACGTGTTTCATTTCGAAACCTACTTTGTAACACGAAATTCGAATCTTCGGATCGAAGAATGAATGATTCGAACATATTGGCAATCCGAACATTTACAGAGTAGGTACATTCGTATCGTCACAAATTTCGTTCGTCCGAAGTTTTGAACTTCGTTTCGGATTAATATAGTAGGGTCCAAGATGTCAAGTTTCAATGAGTCTCCAGTAGTTGGGCCGACTACAATGGTCTTAAAATAAACCAGAATAAAACAGTGCATTTACATGCTGTTTAGCGGGCGAAATAGAAATCCGACTGGCCTCGCATGTGAGGGACCTACCACCAGTAAGTTTTAGATAAAACAATATATTTATGGAAACCTACAGTTAACATAATGATGTTAATTATGTACTATTGCTTACAATTAAAATCTCATAAATTACAAGAAGCGAGATTTTCCACATGTTTCTTATATTATTCATTGTTATAGAAATAAAATCTAGTGATATATAAAATTAATGACAACAACAAATTCCAAAACAAACTCATTCACAATAAAAATATTTATTTTATTTACTCTACTACATGTAAGCAGTGCCCCAAGCAGGAACATTTGACTCTATAGTATAGTAATAGTAAAATTTTGTATGGGAATTTGAACAGCGCCATTGTGAACGTATTTGGAACTAAATTATGGCAGCGGGAAACGTTTACAATACTATAGTATGGTAATCGTATAGTCTAGCGATAGTTGAATGTATGAAAAGTGGTAGCAGGAATAATTTTTGACGTATAGTATCGCCGATTTACTATCGTGAAATACGATTGTTTTGTCACATTGAGGGTTGTAATACCTCAATGTTTTGTCACCGTAATTTTTACCGTGAGAACATTATCGGAAGTATATTTTTGCATTTCTACACATCGAATTAAGGAAAAATGTGTTAATTACGGTCATGCTTAGTGTCTCCCGATGCCGTAGTGTTATTGTGTGTAATTATCTACTCCGTATTTCGCGAATAATATGAAATTCAATGCTGCGATATGAAGTTACAATTATTGTGATACCTAACTCAAATATGAAGATTATTTCTTAGACTGTGGACTGTTTGGAATCGGAGAAACGAACTTGGGAATCTTGTGAACAAGTATGAGGATATAGAACTTCTGGAATTTATTGTTGTTAAAACCATACCTAACCTAAAACTGTAAAAAGCTTATAAATAAAATATTTACATGGAACTTTGATTTTAGTTTTTCGTACCTACTTAATCATTCTATGTCATAAGCTTATTTCAATGTATAGTCGAGCAAGCTCTTAGGGCTGAGAAGTGTGAGCATTTAATATGTGAAAATAGTTGCCGAGGAACTTAACGAGCAAAAATAAAGAGAATACTGTCATGAAGCTCTCCTCCTTAAAAATGTAGAGGGATTTTATAAAACATATATACGTATCTTTATCTATAACCTATATAATATGAGAGTTATTAATTTGCATTAAATTAAAAGTGAAAACCGCTAATGTGTAGCAACTAACCAAAAAAATACAACGTTCGTAAAAAATGCTACGTTCGGAAATCTAAATGCAAAATTAATTGGAGTCATTTTTGTATATTGCGGAATAAAAGCAATAAATATGTATTTGCTTAATAATTTATTTCCATAACCTTTCTACGCGACATTAATGCATGTTTTAAATATTTTTGTTGTTCTATAATAATAATTAATTTACCCACGTAGTGAATGACAATTCCGCACGAATCATTCAATAATATTCGTTCATTACCTTAAATTATCTGTCACTATCGTAACGTAATAGTATCGAGTTCACGAGAGTATGGTTAAACGATTCATGCTACCGATATGGAGTAGTAATAGTATAGTAATCGTTGTCACGATACTATTACTATACGATACTTCAAAATATTCCTGCTTGGGGTACAGTTTTAGTCAACATGTAATTGTCAGTCAAGACTCTACATAAAGTATGGAGCTTGAATAGTGAATATGTATAACTTGTACTTCCAGCAACTCTTTAGATATTACTTGGTAGACAAATTCTTGTTCCACTTTATTACTTAAACAAACATTTTTATGAACTACTGTATCTCTGCCATACATAATTGTTATTTCTAGAAATATAATACTTTACTATGTAGGTAATACCAGGTATATTGCATACAATAATCAGTCTGATGATTTTTCCTGTTTCTCACTGTGATCTGAGTCACTTCCTTCATTCTTTCCATTTGGATCATATTCATGTAGTTTTTTCCTCCACATTTTTACTAATGTGTCCCATGATCTCCGACTGTACTTTGTGTATTTCTCTGGAGTTTTTGGGTGGTCTTTGGTTCTTTGGTCTCTGAAATGAGGAAATATTATTTAAAATACTATGTTGTCAAATTATTACATGGGTAGCAAATATGGACTTTAATGCTTATCAGACAATTTTAACGTAATGCTTCAGGTTAAAATTGAATATCTGACAATCTTACATTGTCAACTATTTTTAGTGGCTTAAAAAAGTCATGTTAAAAACAAAATTAAAAAAAAAAACGAACAAAGCAGTGCACAAGACTTTTTTTTTGCATGTTATAAGATATGAAGAGTGTAGCATCTCCACCAGAGTGCTAAGCATTGGTAAAACAACCGTTGATAACATTTTTAAGTCATTAGTTGCAGTCACCACACATAAGTAAGGTGTAAGTTCTAGCAAAAATAATAAATAGTTTGATGACCAAAATTCTTGACTCTTTCTCATTTTTGTTGTTGTGTTATCAAAACATTGTAAGAATCCAGAAAGAAATTTGCCTTAATATCAAATTCTAAATTTGATAACAAATAAAGGTATAACAATAAATTAATCTTACTTACAAGGGCACCTGTTGAATGTAGTTGTGATATCCCACAGTATTCTTGCCATAGTCAATTTGCTTCTGACGTCTCTGTAATACTATGAGATTTGTTTCTAATTCTAAGGGTTTCCTTTGTGGTTTTGGGCTGGAACATAGAAAGGTTCATATTTATGTTTGAACTTATTAGTACCGACTAAATTAAATCATTTGCCTTATTTGGTAGAATAAAATTAATTAATGGTATATTCACTTATATTAAAAAATCCTATTCAGGTGTATGATTTTAACATTAATAGTTTCTAATTAGAAATTTTAGAAATCTGATTATTATTTTGCATCATTATCCACAAAGAGTGGCTTTTATATCAAATACTGACCTGGGTTTAGAGTCTGAATTTTTTCTAAACTTTTTCCTATGACTAATATCCTCATTGCTTCCTTTTTTGTCATTTTTTTTGGTTGAGCATTCATTATCTGAAAAATATTTGTGCTACTGTCAAAAGAGAATGTAGTATTGGTAAAAAACATAACTAAACCAGATATGTACGTAAAATTCATTATATGTAGCAATTATTATGATTTGTCCTTAAACATCTTCCTGTTTAATTCCGGTGATAGATTTTTATAAAATAATGTCATTATGTGCACATTTTATATTTTGTTCATAGGGCAGAAGAGATAAAAATATTTTCTATTGAACCTCAAGTTCATTTCTCCAAGAACTCTGGGCCTGGTCACAATTATGTTTATATTAATGGAAAATAATAATTTTGCCCTACACGAAAAAGTAAAATAGAGGCACAAAAATCTTCACAGCAATACGAAGATTCATTGTATAATGGGCTTTCTCCTTTCATGTAGCAGTATTCATATTAAAATGTGTAAATGTAATTTATTTGTTTGATTTTGGACATATTTTCTACCAGTTTCTATACATGGTGCACCCTGTTTTTTGGGTGAAGACATAAATGATGTCAAATAATGTTGTGCCACCATAATATCTCCATTGGCATGTCTTGTACAACATGTCAAAATTGCATGACTAAGTAGGCTTTAACAACATTCAAACAACAGTTTGAGTAAAGAAGTCAAAATATAACATAACTAAAATTGGTTTACCAATTGTCTGTGAATATGACCGTAAAGTTGAAAACACATTATTGTATTTCTTCTTACGCATAGAGTAAATAGGAGTAAGTCCAAACTTAGTGGCCCCGTGGCCAACTGACCAATCATGGCAATGGAACATACAAGGTTCTTTCTATGTAGTCTGCAGTCACGTCTTAAGTGAATAACCCTTAATGTGCACCCAACAAAAGAATCCATTGTTCAGGTCGCTCTAAGACCCGTTGCTCGAGTATTTATGGCCGCTTCTTTACTCGATGCGTAAGACGAAAACCTAGGTATAGTGTTATTTTACCTAGCCGTTTTTATTCTTATTAGTCTTTCTTTTTAAAGAGTGATGATGTTAATTTTGGATATACGTGCATTATATAGTCATCAACAAACAACAGATAGCCTTAACATTATTTGGAAGTCAAAATACTCACCATCTTGCTCAACTTGATCAGCCCAACTTCTTTTAACGTCATTGTGGGTCATATTTATGTATTGGGATCTGTAATAAATATTATTTTAGAGACATCTCTTCATCTTTTCATTAGTTTGGTCGCCTCGATGCATAACAAGTTTTGTTTACATTGACGATAGCTTTAGATAAAATAAGATATGGGAATAAAAATACCTCAATAACTTCGTCTTTATCGTTGTAGTAAAAAAACATTATTTTGAAATGAAAAAATGCTCAAACCTTTTAATGTATCTGCACTTGTAATGCTTGTAACGGTTGAAATGGAGCGAACGTTACAAGCGAAAATATTGACATACAGACTAATTTAAAGTGATTATTTAACTTTATTCCCCTTAATTTACACTGATAACATTATTATTTCAAAGCATTTAAACAATAAATCTATAATTTAGAACAATACAATGCCGAAGATCCGCGCGCGAAAATAATGACAAATGACTAGGCTTGGGCAAAAAATATCGATATATCAAAATATCGATATTTTTTTAGAAAAATATCGATATAAATTAGCGATATTTTTTCCCGCGATATATCAATTTTCGATATTTATTTTCATATATCAAAATCGATATATTTTTAAAGCTCTGCTGTCTGCTCATGCGTCACATCATGTTTTTGACCAATCCGATTTCTTAAATTTACAAAATATGGGAAATTATTAAATCTGAGCATAGGTTCGTCAGAGGTTCCAAGCAGTAGCTGTGTCCCCAATGAACTGAAGCAGTATTTGGACCAACCACTTTTAGAAAGAAAATCTGATTCAATATAGTTCTGGGTAAATTGTCAACATTTCACACCGGTTCTCTTGGATATCGCTCTAAAATATTTGATTTGTCAAGCATCTTCAGTGTAATCTGAAAGAGTAGCTTCAGTGGTAAATTTGGCTGTGCCAAATGATAGGAGCAGACTAACAGGGGAACTCATCAAACAAAGAGTGCTCCTGATGTCAATATCAAACAAATACTGGTTTGGATAATGTTTTTTTTTATTTTGTTTCTTCTTTTTATGTCGAGCAAATCGATTTTTTTTTAAAAAATATGACTTATGTTGAAACAGCCAGATGTGTATTTGCTTTAAAATTTCGATAATTTTGGCAATTTTTATACATAATTGCAAATTGGGCAAAAAATATCGATATATCGAAATATCGATATTTTTTGGGTGATATATATCGATATATTTGAAAAATATCGATACGATAAATATCGATATTTTTTTTCCATTTGCCCATCCCTACAAATGACATCGGTCATCGACATCGCGTCTCTAGCTTCAATTGACAATCTAAACAACTTTTTAGCAAAGGAATGAAGATCATAAAGTTTATCAAACTGACTCCTGCAATGCGTTGACCAAGACGCAAGAATTCTTTAATCATGGGTCACTGGGGACTTCACGAACGCGGGAACCTCCGTGATTGCGGAGGTACTTGATCCAAATTCAAACATACGTTTTTTTATATTCGTAATTTGAAAGTGACCACAGAGTACTTTGTTATATAGGAAAAAGTGACTTTATCTCGTTCGGCTGTATATACCGGACGCTTTTGCATATCTGTTATCAAAATAAAAAAAACGAACACCAAAAACATAGCCTTTCAGTTTTGATGGTAGAAGTAAAAGATTTCAATAATTATAGGAAAACTATTAATTATAATAATGTTAAATAGTTGTAAACCTAGCTATAAATTTCTTAAGGATAGTATATAGATTAAACAAGTTCTATATAATGGTAAGACAGCGAATGGGAAACTTATTCAAATTTAAGTTTTCAACAACATTTTGAGGGTTTTTTTGGTTACAGGCGGAGATAGAAATTAATGAGGCTCTAGCCTCATTAGACATACTGATGTCTGAATTTTTCGCACCAACAACAAGTAATTATAGAAAAAGGGAGATAGAAAGCATGCTCGAAAATTTCTCCAACCGCAGGGACTCGTGGAAACACTGTTTGTTATTTTTACAAAAATCTCAAAATCAGTATGTTTTGATGTTTACATTGACGACGTTGGAGGTAAGACAGCAATATATACATTTTTATGAATTTCTCACAATTTTAGCATAAATAACATTTACTAATTAAAATGCACGTATTTGCCCTAATTATAGGTTTTAAGGTAAAACTTTCATTTTACCGTTCATTAGAGAATATTTGTGAGTAAAAATCATTAATCTAGTTGTGTGAGGATAACTACAAAACTAATAACTTTTATATCTGTTGAGTGTTGTTGCATTGGTTTCTTTTTTGTATTAGGTTTAATTAATAACCATATTAATTTGTTTAAATAAAAAAGATTATTATCAGCCTAAACAGCTGATCACAGGACTTCAATAATTCATATTGATCATATTTTATTATAGAATATTATAAATCGGCAGTGGGTACGTTTGTCTGATGAGAATAAAGTTGAAATTAGATTAACATTGTGGAATGAACTTATGACCAAACATGAAGTGATGCTGTATTTTATAAGAAATAAATTAGCAGCTCTTATGGTGTCTATAGCGAGGTATGATTGGCCACATCTGTATGAAGACTTCTTCACTAATATAGTTGAGGTATGTTTGAGTTAATTATAATATTCTGTATCTTGTTATAAAAATATTATATAATCGGGTTTGATTTTGATTATAAAAATAAATCCCGGCTATAGCATGTTTGGCTAGAGCATAAATGGTTTGGTTTAAAGGACTGTCTCACTATAATGTAAGCAAAGTGTTTCACTATTGCATTTCCTGGTGAGTAAGATGTCCAAAGATTCAGAACTGGATGGCAGGATATTCATTTTTACTATTATAGTGACCATTCCCAATGGTGAATATTACAATATTAAACCTACACATATAGTGCAAAATAACAATTATTATCGCTCTTCCTCATACATCAAAATAAATTAACATATGGTTTCAGTTGATAAAATGCGATGGTAGGAGATGTCTTCTGGGGTTAATATTGGCGCAAGCAGCAAGTGAAGAATTAGGAGCTGCACGAGATACTGGTGTTCTCTTACCATCTGCAAGACGTAGTCAATTAGAAAGACTTATGCTCAAAGGCATGCCACAATTATTATCGGCTCTTAATGGTAAGTCTGATTAAATATAAATGATAAATATTGAGATATATGTAAGAGTTGTAGCTAATTTTTGACTTTACAAACTAATCGTTTGCCCACCTCAAATATTATATTTTTGGTACACTGTACTAAGAGAGCAAATTGTGTCAAATCGCAATTTTCTCCAACTTATTATAGTCTGTAAGCTACCAAAGATTATAGTTACTGCTATAAATATTAAATATATTACAAGATCTATTATGTTTTAGGAATTTTGGAAAAAAATGCACAAAAAGAAGGTCAGTCAAATCCTCCTCCATCACCAACAAATGGCCCACCACAAACATTAGCTCTTCCAGACTTATTGGCTAATGCTCATGATGTACATACTGTGGATAAGTAAGTAAATTGTTGTAAAAATATATAATGCTACGTCAAATATTATGTTATAACTAGAATAACATTCACAAAAATGTATACTTTATTTCTTTTTATTCATCTGACAACACTGAAGTTTAATATTAGGGTTGCAATATTCACAAAACTGTATTGAATTATAGGAAAAATATATATAGTGTATGCTTTATCATAATTAATAATAATAATAATAAATAACACCCAACAGTCACATACATAGTCCTAACCCCACAGTAAGATCGAGTCTTGTGTCGTGGGTATCAGGAACTACGAGAGACTTTTCGGTCTCACAAACACCCAGACCCGGAAGAAATATTTGTGGGCCGCACAAACATTTCTCTCGGTGCGGGGATCGAACCCGCGGCCTCTCGTTTCACAGGCGGCGTCTAACCAACTGCGCCACGGAGGCTGTCAAATTATGATATTTATGCCAATATTTATTTTCAATCAATAGGTATAGTTCAATTTAATACATGATTATTGGGAATGTAATAGTTGGATCACACTAAACAAAACCACACGATGTTTCCCTGAGTAGTAATATGAGTAAATAGCTTAACATTAATCAAAAATGTACTATATTAAAATGGGAGTTTTATTAAGTAATAATAGTATGTACATTGATCGTGGTTAATTTAGTTTTTTTGTTTTCCCAGGGCGTTAAATATGGAAATAGTGGTGAAGTGCCTGACAACACTGCAACATTTGTTCTCGTGGCTGCCGCTGTCGTCGCACGTGCCGCCTTCACTCGTCACAACAGTTTTCTATTGGGGCAGTGTAGCAACACAATCACAGGTCACAATTTTGTTAATAACAATTTTTAATAAGAAATTTATCCAACTATTATTTATATATTCTAACACAAATCTCGAGTCTTGTATTATAGGTATCACAAACCATGAAAAATATTTTTAACCCAAACACCCAGATTTGATAATCAATCACCACGCTCTAAAACGGCGAAGGAAAACATCGTGAGGAAACCTGCATACCATAGCGATTTATAAGAATTTCTATGGTATGTAAGTCCGCCAACCCGCACTAGGCCAGCGTGGTGGACTATATGGCCTAACCACTCTCAATCGTACTTACGATTCGTGGGACGTATATGGGCTGATACAACAACAACAATAAACACCCAGATCTGTAACAAATATTTGTGGATCACACAAACATTTGTGTCGGTGCAGGATTTAAGCCAATGGTCTGTTGTTTCACAGTTGGAATCTGACCAACTGTGTCACATAAGCTGTTAAAATATATATATTATTTTATTGTTAGTTTATACACTTACGAAATAAAACATCAGTGTATATAAACAACATAAACAATATTTTACTGCATGTACACCCATAAGGGGGGTGGATATTGGGGCAAAGACGATTTTCTTATTGAGAAACCTACACACATATTATGATTAGCATTCAATGTCTTATGAAGCAACAACTCAATGCTAAGCAAATAAAACTCGGCATTCATTTATATGGATTATTTATTCTATGCTTATTAGGGGTTGTATGTTTTAGTACATGCAAACAATGCAAAGGCAATGTGTCCAATGTGAGCTTTGATGTATTCACTATTGTGCTCAAAGTAAAATATGCCAGTAATTGTTAGGTTCAAAACAGCGTTAAACTTTAAATTGGTCTTGTATAGATAGATAATTTGATCTTACAAACACTGTTGTAACACCACATAATATAGCAAAAAGTTGACACCTTTAAAATAATTACATAGTCCTGACCGTAGGATTAACTAAGAAGAAGACTAAGATCGAGTCTCGTGTCGTGGGTGTCAGGAACTACAAGACACTTTTCTCATTGTGTGTCTCACAAACACACAGTGCGGGGATCTACTATGGGTCTCTCGTTTCTCAGGCGGCGTCTAACCATCTGCGCCACATAAGCTGTCATTGAATTTTTATACATTTTAGGGGAAACGCGTTATCTACATATTTATATTAATCAGTGTTGACAGCAGCGCTGTTGGTAAGACGCCAGATATAAAATAACAAACTGGGAAGAATACAAATATTTATGTAAACGTAAAATTGGGGTTTCGATTCTGGACTGTGTGTTTGTGAGAATGAAAATTGTCAAGAAGTCCCAATACCCAGGACGCAAGATGCGATGCTAGGACGGTGCGGTGCCGCAGCGCAACTTTTATAATCCACAAATAACATCATCCCGTCTTGTCTTTCAAGTCGCAAGCGCAACGCGTGGCGAACATACAAATGTTGGAATAAATATGTGACTGTTACACTAAAACGGTGAAGGAAAACATCGTGTGGAAACCTGCATACCATAGCGATTTAAGTCCGCCACCCCGCACTAGGCCAGCGTGAGGCCTCTAGGCTCTCGATTGTGGAGTAGGCCCCTGCCCTGCAGTGGGACGAATATGGGCTGATACGGAAGTGACTGTTGTATTGTGTGTGTGAAGTAGTAATGTGTGCTTGTGCAGAGCGGCGAGGCGGCGCTGGCGGGTCTGGGCGGCGCGTGCGAGCTGCTGTACCGGCGGTACGCGCCGCCGTCGTCGGCCGCCACGGCGCTGCGCCTGCACCACTGCACGCTGCGCCTGCTGCGCCATCTGCACCACCACCACCAACACCAACACTACACGCACGAGTGAGTAATGCTGCGATATATTCTGCTATATACTCGACTATAGACTACTATTAATTTGGAATGTACATTGTACATAACAGAAAAACAGAATATATCGAACAAGAACATTTCTAATTTAATACTATTTTATGTAGATTTCGAAACCTGAATAGAAAGTAAAAATGTTTAACGTACATGCCAATCCTGTAATTCAATAAAATGCGCGCTTGGCTTGCTTGCTTCGCTGTCCATTAAGCAACACAATAAAATATATGTTCCAGCTCTAAAATTTTTATCAACTACCTTTTTCTACTTTTCGGTTGATCTTTTGTCATGTTGCCATAGTTTTTTCACTACTGAGATTGATTATTGGCAATATAGTATCAGAAAAAAGATTGGTTTGTTTATTGGCAGTGGCTGTTAAAGTACAGAACATGCATGAAGAGTTCACTAGGCCTGTTTTAATTGTCAATCAAGTCATTTTAGAAAGAATATTGACTGATGAAATGCATATCGCTAATCTCACAATCTAAGCCATGAATTGGTTATGGAGGTATTTTATTGCCTTGTACTGTTTTTTGTAATGCTAGCAAATAAATAATTCATAAAATGATACATGAATGATATAATAATATCCTACATATTTGTTTCAGATATTTAAATAAATTAGCAGAGTTCCTAAAGTTATTTGTACTAATGCATTTCAAGAGGTTGGAGGCCGAACCTGAGTTTGATGCTATAGAATTTTTATCATATCTATTCCAATACACATTCCAGGTATAATATTTGATGCACAATATATTATAATTTAAGAACGAAATAATGTTCACTATGATAATATAATGATTCGTTCCAGGTGCCTACATGTGCTATTTTTATAAATTGTTTAGATATATGGATACAATTTATTGATATATTAAAGCCTGAAGATACTGCCAAGTAAGTTTTTGAAGCACACTACATTGTAAGTAATTATTATACTACCAACTATGTATGTAACTGTTGTATGTATTTTTTTTTACTTAGGTGATGTATCAACATTATGAATTGACTTGAGTTTTTCAATTAAAGCCTACATATATTTTAATGAGATTTCATTGGACCCCTACCTTGTTGAGCTCACATAGTTATTGAACGCTTTGTAAAAAATTGTAATTTAAAAAAGTGCGTATGTTGTAGATATTGGGAAGCACTCCAAGGTCTTGTGAACGGCGTGCTGAATAAGATTCAGTTCCAACACAATAAGGCGCAGTTGCAGCAACTAGACAACGACGTATGCGACGACGATGTGAGTGGATATTATCGGCGACGCTTTGTACTTACACTCAGAATGTTGCTGTTTGTTTACTGTGTACGATTCATATAACATAGCATTGTACGTAACAGGGAGAGACAGAGTGGCAGACATTCCTTAAACATTGCATAGAGTGCATCGCGCGAGTGGCGGACCTGGCGCCGCTGGAGGTGTTCACAGCAGTGGTGAGATATAATTGTATAATGTAGATTATTTAAGCTTTATGTCCATCTCTTAGAAAACTGTATTTTTGATGTTTTTATTTTCTTGTTGTTTTTTAATTCGTGTCTTACAATTTTTGCTTATGCTTCCTTTGACGCGCGATCGGGGATTGTGTGTATCTTCTCATCTGTTTTATTGTTATTTTATAACTATTTGATCCTCCACCTACAGACGGACGCAAATATTAATTTTAAAAATACACCCTATTTATATTCACATTAAGGCTGTAATTACACCGGATATATCAAGAGTGCTACTGAAAACGAAGTCGGGTGGTAGTTTAAGTGACTACAAACACAATGTAATTAAAATTTCGCAATGAAATGCGACAATTTTTTTTTATCTGTCGTCGAGTTTGGGAATGAAATAATCATTTAAAGCCTTGCGTACTATAGCTTGTTTAAAAATAAAACGGTTTACATTATTATATAAGAAAAGGCTGGAGCGTTAGAGTACACATTGAAAGTAAAGATTGTTTTACCCGAAAGAGTGTATGTGTGTATGCATGTGTGTACGTGTGCGTGAAGGTGGAGCGGTGGCGCTGCCTGGCGGAGGCGCAGGCGCGTGCGGGCGCGCGCGGCGCGGAGGGCGAGCGCGTGGGCGCCGCGCTGCTGGACCTGGCCACGCTCACGCGCCTGCTCGGCCGACTCGCGCCGGCGCTGCTCGCTGGTACCACACGCATACTCATATGCCTAGAGTATTTATATATAGAGGGAGCGCTGGTACTTCAAAAACGTAGATAAAAATGGTGGTGTCGGGCCACCTTTTTCTGCCCTCCTATTGGCTAATATTGGAACAGGTTGTGCAACATACATAAATTACTTGAAAAAAAAATGTAAAAATAAATAGTTTAGGTTTATTTAAATTCACTCAAACTCGTTTTAAAAGGATAATAGCTAAATATAATTTCGGTTATCAAAGGAATTTATAGTAATTTGTTGCTAAATAATTAATTAAATTTTTACTAATATAGGAGCGCTATCAACATTATGAACAAGAAAATATTTACGTTTTTCAAAACGCGAATGTATGACAGCACTCCCTCTATATATAAATACTCTAAGCTCATATGCTACTTACGATGTATTAATATACTAGCTGTCGGGCCCGGCTTCGCCTGGGTGCAGATAGTTTTTGAGTCCAATCCACATCAAGAACATATTATTTCGCGTGTCTACTAACTATATTTCCCGCGTGCCGTCGACTATATTTCCCTTCCGTAGGAGAGGACATCCCGTGCCAACAATTTGAATTTGAAAGAGTAGAAAATATGTATATTTGGTTTCCTGACTCATCCCACGGGAACACTACATTTTTCGGGATAAAAAGTAGCCTATGTGTTAATCCAGGGTGTCAGCTATCACTATACCAAATTTCATCAAAATCTGTTGAGCCGTTTTTTCATGAAAGAGTAACAAACATCCATACATACATACAAACTTTCACCTTTATAATATTAGTAAGGATTAGGCTGATTGTGGAGTCACGCTGACTTCACGCTGTCTATTGGTGCTGACAGCTTAGCACGTACCTTACGGTCAGGGGTCAGCGCTCACAACTACGCGTTGTTCTAAAACGCTCCTTAGAAGGTCATTTCAATTATAAGCGTTCATGACCAGCGTGGGGTCATCGTGACTCTAAAATCAGCTTTAGTCGTAGAAATAAAAAAAAAACAGGTTGAATCGAAAGGTAGAAGTCGGAAGAATTAGTAAGCGGTAGTAATTGATGTACTCGCCCAGTGGGTAAACAAATGATTTGTTTAATAAAATTGGCATCCAGACGGCCATATATGCGAGCACCGTGATTATTTTGATGGTAAAATAAATAAGAGACATCAATTACTGGCGTTTATTAAAATATTTTACAATATAAATTAGTTATTTATTTATATTGCCTACTGTGAATATATAGTCGGCTTAGAGATATGTATAGCTGCGAGCAGTGTTGATGTGTATGTGTATGTGTATGGTGTGTGCAGAGGTGGAGCGCAGCGGCGAGGGCGCATGCGCGGTGCTGGGTGGCGCGCTGGTGGAGCGCGTGTCCGCGTCGCTGGCGGCCGCCGCGCCCGCCGCGCCGCACCGCGCGCCGCACCACGCGCACCACGCGCCCGCGCTCGTGCTGCTGTCAGTAACGTTATTATTGTGTACCAAGTAAAAATGTATGCTTAAGTACTGTTATTTTTTGCTACTACCTTTGATCAGTATTTTTAAAAAAATTGTTCACTCTACCCTAGCTTGTTATACCTCGCTGGATAGCCAATCAAACGGAGATATTATTAAACGTATCTGCAGTATAACTGTCATAGGCCCGTATTCACAAACAATACTTTACTCAGTGTTGAAGTAACCCTATGCTAAGTAAGACATTTCTCATAGTGATCGTTCCGCTCAGCCTTTTTATTCATAAACAATACTTGAGTCACCCTTTTACTATGGGAACGCACAGTGTCCAATTCGGATCAGTGATTGGTCAATTACTGTTGCTAATTTCTCTCTGGTGTTTGACAATTGGTGTCCGCGCATGTCCCGCGAATTACTCGTGAGTGACGTCTTTGACAACTTCAAATATTTACGTTCCAAATATTTATTAAAATTTATTTCCCACATTTTTGAGCGGTAAATTGTGGGTGTTAACATACATAGGCCTCCCCCCTCCCCAATGATTTCAACAGTGACCTGTTGGAGGCAGCCTGCATCCAAATACGTAGATGATTAGGTACTAACTTGAAAACTCCCGTATCTGCATCAGCCCATGTACGTCCCACTGCAGAGCACGGGCCTCCTCTACTATCGAGAGATTGATTGTAAGTGGTAAGGCCATATAGTCCTCCACGCTGGCCTAATGCGGGTTGGCGGACTTACATACTATAGAAATTTTTATATATCGCTATGGTATGCAGGTTTCGTAACGATGTTTTCCTTCACCTTTTTAACGCGTGGTGATTGACTATCAAAGAATATTTTTGTGATACGATTGTCTTCCCTCCTGGAGGTGGGCGCTAATGACTGCGACACAGTTCTCCCGAACTAATGCAGTTGTTAACGTACACATACAATATCTGTAAGCTTGTTTATGTATCAATAAAATATTTGAATTTGAATTTGAATCAATACACACATGACTCCAAATAGTCAAAGGTGTGCACTGGGATTCGAACCCGCGACCACCGTGAAAATGTTGGCAATCGCATCTAGTCCGTTTACTAACAGAAAACTCCCAGATGATTGAAATCTTAAGGCCACAAGTAATTGGCGAATAGGCGGTATTGAAAGGCCTCTTTCAGAATTCAGACTAGTGGCAAAAGTGCATGAAGAACAATATCCCTCGTAAATCGATAGCGTCTTCTAAATTGTTTGTCATTGTAAAAATCAAAAGGATTTTGTAAATCTCGACCCACCCGCACTAGGCAAGCTTGGTCGACTATATGGCCTAACCGCTCTCAATCGTACTCTCGATTGTAGAGTAGGCCCGTGCCCTGCAGTGGGACGTATATGGGCTAATCCTGATCCTGATCCTGAAATCTCGAATAATATTTCTTGCACTTATCGTCCTGCGTTCGGTGCCCTTACCGAACGCAGGACGATAAGTATCATCAACATAATTGTCGAACTTCTCCTCGCTGCTGTAATCCATTGTATTGAAAATGGATAAAACCTAACAGAAAACCTTAGTGCAAAATACATAAAATGAAATGGTAATTTACATTCACAGCTGTCACTTACGTTTTCAATCGACACTATGCGTTGCGTAAAATAGCTGTTGAGTTTCTTTACCTGAGGGTCTTCTTAAGTGAACGCATAGTGTCACTCATCACTCAAGTATTGTTTATGAATCAAAATTGACAATTCTGTGCGTTTGGCTACACTATGCGTCCTCATAGTATTGTTTGTGAATACGGGTGATAGATATTTAGGTAATATGAAAAAAAAAAAAGATTAAACGAATTTATTTAAGATACAACTTAAGAGCGTTTATACCCTGCACGCGCTTTTTGGCTTAAAAACAGGACTTTTCAAATGAGTTAATAGCCACCAATAAACAATTTCAAGGTAAAATAATTAGTACTAATTTTAGAAAAGGTTGTCATCTAGGGATTTTGGTGGAAAACATTATAGATTGATGGATAATTTGTGAGTACTATAAGGATTACTGAACACAAGTTTCGTTATTTAGGCTTTAAATGGCAATTTAGAAGCTTAAGATATCCGAAACCACTAAATATAAGATGAAAATAAAAATATTATCAGACTAATAAGACCCTTATGGAGGGATTTTGCTGAGAAAAATAATCTTTTTGTGTTTAGTTCCTGAAAAATAAAAATTTTAACAATGCGAAATTATTCAGAAACTCTCGTCAAGAACATATTTTTTTTCACCAACTTATCGTACATAATTTTTTATAGCAATTGCATATTACAATAGAAGAACATCTTATCAATAAATTACCATTTTTATATTTTAACAAAATTAGTTTTCATGTTTTCTACAAATATTTTAAAAACCACTATAAAACACGCTGTCCGACGTGGATCAAAATTCAAATCAGACCGCCGCAAGGCCTTCTAGAGGGAGGACGTATCGCTCGTCGCTCCGGCCTGGCTGCAGTCGATTATGCCGCGCGTAGTAAAAATAGCCACGCGGGGAATGCGATTACCACATCTTAGTACTTTGGTAGTAAAATATTTAATTATTTTTATTACCTACAATGATTTTGTAGTGAGTATAAATTATGTTTCAGGTAATATAATGGGACGTAATTCCGAGGCTAAATTATGTTATGTATTGTAATATAAAATTAAATATATTTCGTAATTGTAAGGGGTTGTAAGGTAACACTATTTATGTGTTCGAACACAAAATGATTAATAAAACGTCTGTAGTGTCTACTGATTGAACACTGATTTGAATGCAACTTAACAATGTAATAATAACGAAAATATGATTAGTATCCAAAATTTGTATTATTCTTTGCTTGCACAGTAATATTTGTCTACTTATAATGCAAATAAAATATTTTTATGATATTATATTACAGTTACATTTCAATTGAATATTTGAAGCGCACGGATCAAAGTTGTTTGAGCCGATTGTATAGCGAGCCGACGCGGCAGCTCTACGCACACAGCTTTGGTCGCTTATGTGTGCGTGAAATTAACGAAGAAATACCTATAGTTGACTTTGCGCGCAAGGTGTATACGCTCTTAAACAGTCTCCCACGACTCAGCCGGTTTAATAGAGTGTAATTTTAGGGTTGAATAAAATGAAGTAACTTATGCACTATATAAAAATTATAAATACAAATAAAAAACAAAAAAATGGACCAATAGACAAAAAAACGATATTTTTAAGAAAAAAGTTTAAAGTCAAATTACGTGGAAACAGCAAGTTAAGGGTACAAAGTCTCATAGTCAAATCATCCGGAATGACGGAAACTACAATTTCTTAAAGGATCTAGGTCGACTTAACCTGTAACCCTGTATAAATAAGCTAAATTTTGCGATTTGTGATTGTGATTCACAAAGCCTATCGATTAACATTTTTATACGATCTAATGTAATCTATGAAGGAGTGATTTTTGTTTACGAACAAAAATAATTGAGAGCTATTGAATGCAACTCAAACACGTTTAAAATAGATAATAACCAAATATAGATTCGGTTACCAACCAACCAATTAAAAATATCAACTTTCTTGAAAACACTTTTGTATAATAACGAACCCTCTATATTTTTAATACTCCAAGGTATATTCTAAAATAATATTCCACATTAACGTCGGTTAATATAATGAATGTTGCGCGTACAGGCACGCGGAGATGTTCGCGTGCATGGGCGCGTGGTGTTGCTACGCGAACGAGTGCGGCGTGCCCGTGCGTACCATGGAGGGACTGTTCTCCTCCGCCGTGCCTTTCTTACTGCCACACGATGTTCCGGTAAGTGCATTAATAATATATCAAAATGTATAACCGTATTCTTTTTTAATTTATTTTTTGTAGCAGTAGGTGTTGGCTGGTTAAAAATTCAACGTATACTCTTTTAGGAGCAACTGGGTTTGCGGTTACATGCTTACTCGGAACCCACGCCCCTAAAGGAAGAAACAGTATATCAGGGGGTTTTTAGTCGGTACTCGGTATAACCTTTTAATTACCTTATATTAGAACTAGGGATGTTGCGGATGTCGATTTTTCACATCTTATATAAATAAAGTATATGACTGCCGCGGTGGCGTAGTTGTACGGTACGGTAACAAAGCTGAGGTCTCGGGTTCGAATCCCGGGTTGGGCAAAGTGATATTGGATTTTTCTATTCAGTATTAGCCCAGAATCAGGAGTTTGTGCCCGATATGGCGATAGGCTCGCCACCTATCACATTGTGGGACGGAACATACAAGGCGAAATGTGGGTGCCCTGGCACCGCCTACCCCTTCTGGGAACAAAGCGTGAGTTTATGTATGTATGTATATGAATGAATATTGAAATTAAACTATTATTTACAGATTTTATCACTTACTAATATTTATCGATTTATCTATGTTAATTTTTTATATTTTTTAACTTCCCGATATTTCGATTACTTTAAAGGATTCATGGTCACAGGGCGGAATTTAATTACTCGTAATTTACAATTATTAAATTAAAAAAATAATTTTAAACGTCAATCTGATTTGCATTTCAGTCTACGCAGAAGAAGCTAACTGTGTCTTCATGTCGGGCAGTTGGTCTTTTGGGTTTCGATATAATTAAGTATAGAATTCGAGCCCATGCTTGTGCAAGGTTTTAGCCATCTTCTCTATTGACAATTAAATGCATTACCTTCGTTTTGAGTAACCCCAAGAGCTCGCAAAAGAACACCGTTTTATTTATTAAGTATAACGCCGGTCCGCCTTTTCTCATAACAAGGCGTTTAGGAAGAGGTTGGTAAATTAAACCCACGCTGCAAATAATTGTTCGCTAGGATTACTACTTAGTGGAGTGGATAAAAATCTTTGTGCTATCGGCAATAATATCTTTAATTCCTCTCGATAAACAGCACTTAAGAGGATTTTCATCTACATAGACTCTTTTTTTATTGGGGGTAAGAAATATTTTTTTTTGGAGTACAGCTTCAGTGCTAACATTTTCTGGTATTTCTCGACTCTCATTTTCACTAGAAGAATCTATTAACATAGCAACAACAAACGCGTCGGATCATGTCACTATTTATTTCGCTCCCATTGGTCAATGTCACGTCCGAATGGCGTTGCCAGGTTTAGTTTCTGTATATTCGGGACAGGACTTTCAAATAAGCGGGATTTTGAGTTCTTCAGCGGGATGCCTATTAAAGAAGAGACAATTTTTTTTGCTTTCGCAAATTGTTACTCTCCCTCTTTCTAGCAGCATAATATACTTATTACATAGAAAAACGTCGCGTCTTTGGAGGCTCTCAAAGACAATAGCCGTTTTTGGTTATTGGTATAATAATGAAAGCGCAGCTCAATCAGACCAAGTGCTATATCTCTCGAGGCTTCAATTCATAAGGCGTTATGGTTTCTTAGCATGCATACATATATAAACTCACGCCATTTTTCCAGAAGGGATAGGCAGAGGTATTTTACCTTACTCCAAATATTTTAAAAATGTACACAAAACGATTTTAATTTTTCCTTTAGCGTTTACTATGGGTGTACATCAAATTATTTCTTAAATTCTCAGACTAAAACTATTCGATTTACCAGAGCGATCTTTATCGCCAAGATGAAAATTTATATTTTCCGACACGTCTTTGCATATGAATTTTGACAAATTATGCTCGTTATAATGCTCGAAGAGAATTATGTGAAGTTAAGATGCGTTTTTCTTTTGAATTACATCTACATATACATATCGTTAAAAAAATCGCCAGTAATGCTCTCTAAGCCGTATGAAACTTGAAATTGGAAAAAATATTAAGGAATTTTCATTGGAGCTAGCTAATATTCACTAACACATAAGTTCACTAACAGTATTTCCTTGCACATGCTTTGCCATATAAAATAAGAAAGGAATTCGTGAACAAACCGCAAGAACATATTCAAAGCCCTATATTTTTTTTGGAATCAACCTATCGAAACTACTTTAGAATCGAAATAGATACTAAGACGGTAAATAATTGTAGGAAAACGCGAAATACAGGACGGATTATAAATAAAAGAGTGTAAGATTTCGTTTTTTATTCGTTCTGAGAACGGTGATCAAAAAGCGGGACATTTGGCGTCCCGCCGAAGGTTCAATCGGGACGCGTTACCAAACCCCTGAAAAGCGTGACACCTGGCAACACTACTTCCGAACGGCACGCGCCATTAGCCGGCACCGCCAAAGTTCTGTCTTGTCTCATTTTGTATTACATCCGCATCCGCATAAAACATCCGCATCGATTATTGCGGATGCGGATGCGGATGCAGATGTCCAAATTTATGCGGAAGTTCCGCATTTGCGGATGCGGATGCGAATATTCGCAACATCCCTGATTAGAACGGTGACTCCGACATACCAATATGGATCTATAAAGGGATTTCCTACTTGTGTAAAAAAAAAGGTGTTGGCTGGTCGAAACATATACTGGGTATCTCAAGACTGCTACCGAAAACGAAGCCGGGTGGTAGTTTTAGTGGCTACAAACACAATGCAACTAAAAATTTCGCAAAGAAACGCGACAATTATTTTTTATGATTTTTTAAATATCGTCATTTTTGGGTGGTAAATCCATAGTTTTTGCTAAAATAATAATTTAAACCCTTTTATACCTTAGAGTGTTTATAAATAAAAGGGTATATACAATTTTTTTTGGAAAAAATGTATTTACCACCCAAATATGGCCATAGGAAAAAAATAACAATAAAAAAATTGTCGCTTTTTTTTGCAACTTTTTCTGTTGCATTGTGTCTGAAGTCGCTTAAACTACCACCCGGCTTCGTTTTCGGTAGCGGTCTTGATATACCCTGTATAAGTTCCCAAGAAACTGGGGACATATTTTATATGCAGGTCGCTTCCAATTACACTATAGATAAAAGATAACTCTGCCAGCCTTGTCTATAAACGAATTTAACCGTTGTGTGTGATTTGTCTTCTGGCTCAAATTGAAATCAAAAGGGACAAAACATTCGATAATTAAAATAGGTTTAAAAACTGTCTAAAGTCTATTGATAATTAAAAAAGTTTTAAAAACTGTCTAAAGTCTATTGATAATTAAAAAAATTTTAAAAACTGTCTAAAGTCTATTAATAAGGGCTTGTGTGTATAAGCTTGTGCGGAACTTACTGGTGGTAGGTCTCTCATATGTGAGAGGCCGCCTGGGTAGATACCACCGCATTGTCTATTTCTCCCGCCAAACAGTAGTGTAAATGCACTGTTGTGTTTCGATTTGAAGGGCATGGTAGCGAGAGTAACTACTGGACATCTTGAGACATCTTATGTTTCAGGATGCTGAGCGCAGTGGAATGCCAAACATTGCTTTGTTATTCAAGGTGTTTGGCTACTTTTCATGAGCGTTGTTGCGATCAGGCGAACGGCATGCTCATCTTGCCATTCATAGCAATAAAAAAAACTTATATTGTCTCAGGAGCCGCCGATACTGTGCCACGCCGCAGCACACATGCTGCTTAGTTTGTCCAAGAACGTGAAGACCGTGTCCGACCCGATGGCGCTTGTTGGAGATCTGTACAACCACGCTCAAAGGTCATTACATTATTTGGAGTCAAAGGTGAGGTTTTTCAGAAACCATACATATGAGTTAAATATGCAAAGGCTTTTTAAATAAAATAAGTGACGGTCTAAAAAACAAGAGAAGTAAAGAGCATAATATATGAGTGTGTGCTCTTATTTAATTTTAGTATGGTCCAAACTATATTAAATCTTAACTCAACGGATGATTTATTATTACTTGAAGTTGATTATATTATAATTTAAGACTTTTTGTTAAATCTCGTAGTTCGAAATTCAAATGTATAAGTATGAGCAACCTCAGCCACCTGGTGTGTGATATTGTTCCGGACTCTGTATCTAGTATGTATTTGATCGAAGCTTATGAGTCAATAAGTATTGTGCAATAGTGAGATTAATAGTGACACCTCTGACTTTTCGGAGTCATGTGTGTATTTATAGTCCATCACCACGCTCTAAAACTGTGAAGGAAAGCATCGCGTGGAAACTTGCAAACCATGGCGATTTTTAAGAATTTCTATGGTATGTAAGTCCGCCAACTCGCACTAGGCAAGCGTGATGGACTATATGCCCTAATCACTCTCAATCGTACTCTTAATTATAGAGGAGGCCCGTGCTCTGCAGTGGGACGTATGTGGGCTGATACATACAGAATAGTGAGATTTGCATGTGTGATGTGTGTTGCAGACTGCGAGCGTGGTGCGCGAGGCGCTGGTGTCGCTGGCGCTGCGCGGAGGCGCGGGCGCGGGCGGGGGTGCGGGCGGGTGTGCGGGCGCGGAGGCGGCGCGCGCGCTGGTGGCGGCGTGGGCGGGCGCGCTGGAGGCGGCGGGGCCGGCCGCCGCGCTGCCGCCGCTCACCGACCTGCTGCTCGCCTTCGCGCACGCACCCACTGCCACCAAAAAGGTACTACCAACACTTTTCTTTTTTTTATGTATAATACGCGCACGTATAATTTGTCTATTAAAAAATATGCACGTTTTCAATCTTTTTTATGCACTAATCTGGCAAATGTGCTAAGTCCTGGTGGCTATGAGCATAATTATGTTAAACACTGATCTCTTAAATATAAATATTATGAGAAAATATAAAAAATCTTAAAATAAAAAAAATAAAGGGGGTTTGAAAAAGCTTTGACCAAACGCAACTGTACCGTTTCTTGCTAACTAGCACACTATTACTTTGTAGTTATGATTACAATGCTAATTAGGGCCTTCGATCAAATATACACTAGATACAACATGAGCGCTTAGAAAATGGCACCAAAAAAGAGTGCTTTAAGCACTCTTTCGCCTTCAGTCACGCACCGACCGTTGCTTCTAAAACGTCGCAAAACATTAGACAATATTATTGGAAAAGCTACTTTAAGCTCCAGGAATAAGGTGGAATTTGTGTTAATATATTATATTGAATATGTAATCTTTTTGTTTACTTTTTTTCATGTCATGCATCGGTGCCACTTTTTAACAGAACTTTTACAGGGAACTGTGTATCTAGTGTATATTTGATCTAAGATTAGGGCTGTAAATGATGTATAATCAAAATGACTTATAAAATTATACACTTGATAAATGTATATATGAATGATTAACGAGTACGCGCGACCCTTGATGGCTAATTGCGAACTGACATAATAACTTAATTTTATGTATAAAATAAAAGCGTTTCCAAAATGTCAACATGCGTGTTGTCAGGTGATAGCGGAGGGCGTGCAGGGCGCGGCGGAGACGGCGCTGCGCATGCTGTGCGAGCCCAGCGGCGCGTTCGCGGCCGCCGACACGGGCATCACCGACTTCTTCTTCGCGCTCTTCACAGCCGTGCTGCCGCAACTCGGCAACTTCGCCTACACTGCCATTGATGTGTTCTTAGATGTCGCTCAAAGGTATGTCACTTTTATCGACTTACAGGCTAATTTTATGATAAACTAGCTGTGCCCGCGACTTCGTCCGCGTGGAATTTAACAAAGACTTTATTTTTCTAAAATAAATGTAGCCTAAGTTACTCCTTATTATATCAGCTACCTGACAAAAAAAGTCCGGTCAAAATCGGTCCAGCCATTTCAGAGATTAGCCGGAATAAACAGATAGACAAACAGACAGACAAAAAATGTTTAAAGATCATTTTCGGCACAGGTTTCGTGTATATAACGATATGTAGTAGGACATTTTTTTTTATTTTCACTTTAAAAACAGACACTAAAATTTTATTTATATGTATAGATGTAATCACGTATAGGTAAACTTTGTGAGAAACGTAATGTCGATTTAAATCATGCCTGTGTTAAAAGTATATAACATAGGTCCGAAGGCTCTATGGGATTTTGACGTAAAATGTTGACTTTTGTATGTTTAATATAATGGTAAACAAAAACATTGCTACTGCCAGTTCAGAATACGAGATTCCTCTAAAATGAAGAGTACTATTAGGAGTGTTTAGGCCATATAGTCTGCAACGCTTGCTATCCAAAAGACGGTTCTTTTTAATCGATTTCCGATAAGCAGTTGAGTGATCTTGCATCTTCTTTGACCTGTTTTTGAATTTATGTAGTTGGTATGTTTAGTGTTAATGAGTATCGATTTTGATAACGAAGTAAATACACATAACCATTGAGATAATATTTATATTATACACTGTATACTGCAGACATTTTTCGACGGCAAACATAGTTACTGTACTGCATTATTTGTCATTGTTATTCGTACACGATTAGGCTGGTTTTTCTGCGCTGTTTGGTCAATATGTAGCGCTTTTGAGTCGCACAGATCCTTAGCGCTGAGCTTTACGTGGGCGTACGCGTAGCGCGTCGGCGCCGCTGATCAACAAGTGCTGGCGCACCTCCACACTCAATGAAAGAAAAGAAAAGAAACATTTATTTGTTACAAGCAATGGATTACAGCTTTAAGTAAATTACTACATACAATATATATTCGTACCTATAACAGTGCTTGATGAATTGAATGAGCGTTTTCATCTCGCGCTGAATGCACGTACCGATGGGTATGACTGTATAGTCATGGCCAATCGTACCTCTGTACTTCACGGTGATCAATCAGCGCGACACTAAAACGATCCGAGCTGACAGCACTGACTGGCTCCGCACGTCTGCGCCGGTGGTCGGCATGACAGGAAAACCAGCCTTGACCCCGCCGCACATGCTCAGACTCGCATTGACCGTCACGAGCCGCGTGCGAGTGGCAATATTTAAAACCTATGGCGCAGTACCAAACTCCGCATTTGCTCTCACGTGTCGATGCAGGACGCAGGACGTGAGAGAGGCGGCTCGTGATGGCCAATGTGAGTGTGAGCATGTGCGGCGGGTGTTAGAGTATGTAAGTGTTGGGTACAGTGTGGCATGTTGCGTGTGCGTGCAGGGGCGGCGGCGCGGGCGCGGTGGAGCGGCTGGTGCAGTGCGTGCGGCTGGGCGTGGAGGCGGGCGGCGGCGGCGTGCGCGTGCGCGCCGTGCTGGCGCTGCTGCAGCAACACGTGCTGCCGCGCGCGCACCACCTCGAGCCCGACCTGGCGCGCGCCGCGCACCGCCTGCTCGCCAGGTCACTACATAATACTATTTATTTTAATTTTTTATGTGTGAAACGTTGGCCGCAAGTTCGATCCTCGCACAGAGAGAAATGTTTGTGCGGCCCATAAATATTTTTTTCGGGTTTGGGTGTTTGTGAGATCAAAAGTCTGTCGTAGTTCCTGATATCCATGACACAAAACTTACTTATTTATTGATTAGAGATACCATGTTTGTGACTGATGTGTATTATGTTTTATTGTTATGGATTATACTAAGATTCCATCCTAGAAAAAA
Source organism: Hyles euphorbiae (assembly GCA_023078785.2). Classification (NCBI taxonomy): domain Eukaryota; kingdom Metazoa; phylum Arthropoda; class Insecta; order Lepidoptera; family Sphingidae; genus Hyles; species Hyles euphorbiae. The sequence goes on from CM041036.1 coordinate 6,894,106, forward strand.
ATATGGAATCCTTTACAAAAATTCTTTTTGTAGATTACAAACGTCACACCTATTTAAAAAAATAAATAAATGAAAGGTAATAAAGAATGATTTGCGTCGCAGCGTGCTGATCCACCGCTGGCGCTACTTCTTCCCGCACAAGTGCGAGGGCGCGGAGGGCGCGCGGCGCACGCACGAGCTGCGCGGCGCGCTGGCGGCACTGGGGCGCGCGCTGCTGCAGCCCGACATCGAGCTGCTGCGCATCAACCTGCACACGCTCGACGCGCTCAACAACAAGTGGAAACTCTACCACAAGGTACCGCGATACTAACGCCCCACCGAGGCACAACACCATGTTAACCCGCCCATTACCATCAATGCCCATTTTAAATGAAACTTAGTATCGGTGCGAAGATGTTCCCCGATGAAACCTACTTTTTTGTGTAGGGTAAATTATCAATAAATATAAACATAATTGACATCCAGGCCCGGAATTCTTGGAGAAATTATTGTTTTTCTTTTTTTGGTATGGGGCTCTGTGATCAAAATGCAATGTTTAATGATAATTACTTAATTTTATAGAAAATGCCATGATGAATTTTAACAATTATCGGTATCGGGATTAACGATATGTTTATCGATACTTTTGAAATTTTGGTTTTCAATCGTATTCTGTTTTAATATGACCTATCGACCCGTTATTAAAGAAGGACCTATTGACGCATGAAATGCAGAAAGATGTATAAATCAGTCTTCTAGATGTATCTACCATAAGTACAAGATTTCTTATATTACATATCTTTAATGAACGTCTCCCAAAAAAATTATTTTTGCTAGGTCACTATAATTTTAAAGGTGCCATATATAATGTTCCATATACACTTGTACTAGACCAGTGTAGTGGACTATATAGCCTTACCACTCCTAATCGTACTCTCGATTGTAGAGGAGTGCCCTGCAGTCGGACGTATATGGGCTGATATAAATATGTGTGTGTGTGTCAGGCGATATTCCGCGCGGAGTTCCTGGGCGAGTTCCTGTCGGTGCTGGTGGGCGGGCTGGCGGAGGGCGGGTGGCGCGCGCTGTGCCGCGACGAGGTGACGGCCACCGTGCACGCCATGGCCGTCGTGGACTTCGCCGCCTTCCGCCTCGCCTTCCTGCCGCGCTTCCTGCGCTCGCTGCCAGGCCTCGCGCCGCAACATCTGCACCAGCTCGAACAATTCCCGCCCGACACGGTCATACATACTAACTTATAAGTTATATACTCTTGCCAAACAATAGTACACTGCTCCAGACGAAGTTGTCGCACCAAGGGCGGATCCAGCTTTCAAGCCAGGGGGGAGGGAGGGTCATATTATTGTGGCGTCAGAATACAGGGTACAATTTCAATACAATTCGTAGTAATGATTTTTTAAAGTTGCAACAGACATCGTTTTTTCATTATTTATCGACATACATAGAATTTATTATACTTAATTGCATCAACAAGATTATAAATGCATTCTGTCAATCTGGAGCCAGCCCAGGGAGGAGGGTCATGACCCCCATGACATAACCCTGGATCCGCCGTTGTGTCGCACATTAGATTCTGACTTTTCGAAGTCATAGATGTACTGATAGCTATTTGCTACGACCAAGGGCCTCCTTCACCATCTTTTCATCAATTAGTTACATTTTGACTAAAGTTAATTGCCAAGTAAAAATGCCGGGTATCTTGCGTCGACTTTACTAGTGAAAACAAAAGTATCGATCAAGTGAATGAAAGAAGAAATTGAACGAATCATTCGTTAAATATGACGTCAAATGCGTAGGAAAGTACTTATTTATAACGATTCCATGATGAAATGTCCCCCGCCTTGCCTCACGCTGGAGCGTGAACGTATATAGGTGATGAAAAATGAAAAAGCCGGTTGCGATTTTAACCTCATTTAGACAATCAAATAAACGCTAATTGGCAGACGATGCGGCCAGTATGGTTATGATTAGACATTATTATAAACATATTTATTTATTTATTTATTTCTTACACTTTATTGTACTACACAAAACAAAAAAATACACAACAAAAATCTTAACCTATATTTACAGTACAATGGGCGGTCTTATCGCAGTCGGCGATATCTTCCAGACAACCTTTGGATGGACTGGAGTGAATGGAAGTAGGAAAACGGGGGTAGACAAGTCTTAAGAGTAAAAGAGGATAATAATAATAATAATACAGATGTATCTGTCATGTAAATACAAACAATAATAATTAACATAATAAACTATGTACTTAAATACGTCTATAGATACTTTAAATACATACACATAAATATATAAAACCCACATACATATATACCTATATAATATACTACATACAAAATATTATAATGTGCAATGTAAGACAAGAGAACAGGAAAAGGCAGAGAGAGAGAAAATAAAAGTTATAGGCAGTATTAGCAAGTGGAGTAATGTTCCTTGACGAGTCTTTTAAAAATACGTAGGGATTTGGCTTGACGAATCGACAATGGCAATTGGTTCCACAAGCGGGCAGCATTTACTGTGAAAGAATTTGCAAGAAATGCGGTGTTGTGCTTGGGAATTTCCAATGTCAGATTTTCTGACGACCTAAGAGATCTTGTGTGTGTGTTACTTAGAAAATTAAAGCGATTTTTTAGGTAAGGAGGTGTGTTGGGATGAAACAAAATAGAATAGAGAAGTGAGAGAATACGAGTATTTCGGCGAAGGCGTATTGAGAGCCACTTGAGTTTTGTCCGAAATTCCGAGACGTGGTCATATTTGCGAAGTCCAAATATGAACCGGATACAATAATTCTGAAGCCGCTCAAGTTTTTCGAATTGGGCTTCGGTGAGATCAAGATAGCTAGTGTCACCATAATCAAGGAGAGGAAAGAGAAGGGATTGAACGAGCGCAATTTTAGTAGGGATGGGTAAAAAATTCCGTAATCTTCGCAAGGACCCCGCTGCAGCGAACAATTTTCGGCTGAGTTCTTGTAATTGAGGACCCCAGGATAGGTTCCTGTCAATAACTATACCCAGGTTTATAGGTACATATATATATTTATAGGTATATATATTTATATATATTTATAGGTACATATTATATCATAGGATTAATGTTACCCACTTCCACATCGTGAAATTGACAAATTATGTTGCGGGTCACGTTAACTGATGACTAACTGATAACTACACTACTTGACGATTTACGAGGATGGTAAATGATGCCCTTCATGATGTAGAACAACGTAATGAGGAAGCCGGGACACAATAGATTTTTACAAACAAAAAACTTGAGATTGTCGATCTTGGTCCACAACACATTTGTGTGGACATTGCGAGGCGGACTTGCAAGCCATCATTCGCGATCCGAACACATCTCATATACTTACTGTTCAACCGAGCTAAATAGCGAGCGGCCTCGCGATTTCGATATACGGCTTAATAACAACTTATTTCTCCTACAGGTTGCCAGGTAAACTGTTATAAATAATAGTTTGTTTTTTACAGGATTTGCCAACGTTCACACAAAACCTCCAGCGGTTAATCAATGACGTAAACTGCTTCCGTGCTTACCAAGCGCTGGAAACGACCGAGATGTCTACGTAGCGTAGAATTACGCAACGGATTGGTCGGAAGTATAAATATTTGTGATACGTAATTAGTTTTTACCAATCCGAGGTAATTGTTATAGAGAAGATTGTTTGCGGTACACAAGGCCCCCAAATCAAATAAGAAAACTAAAACTTGTTGACTGTAGTTAGGTGGAGCCGTTGCAAATGAATATGATTAAACCTTAAATCTTATAATCAAGTCTATGTTAATTTCCCTAAATGTTGAAGTTGAGTGTATGGTTTCTTTTATAAAATATAATATTAGATACATCTATAAATTAATGTTCTAATCTATGAATTTAGTCAGAAAATTCTCTATTGGAAAACTTAGCAATATTTCCTAAAGAAATATGATATCTTTTACATGTACCTATAAGTTTATTTATCTTATACTTTTATTGTTTACTTTGTAATATGTATCACGCATTTTTCATTTTTATACAAATGGCATTCGACTGATAAAAATTGGTGAGACTGCAAGTGGATTAGTTGGACTTTAAGTGAGACACTAAAAGCAATCCTTTTATGTTCGCATTTGTATATAAGTGGCTTTAGTTATAATGTACGTTTGGAACTTTATCCTTCCAAATAAGTTTAGGTGTTGCTCTAACTTTGTACTACTCCATCAGAATTTGTTGCATACATTCGATAATTAATTATTATTAAGCATCCACATATTCACTATGTACACAGTTAAGTCCAGTTGGTTAATCCAAGCAATGAGCGTCAAGACACTTTAAATTATGTTTTATCTTTACCTAATTTAGAAAGTCGATAAGAAACAAGAAGTATCGAACGATCGAAGTTCTCATCACTCAAAAAAGTGTGTATGGTGTGTACATTGTACAATGAATCAGTCCGAAATTGGTGCAAGTATAAGGGACAATTTTAAACAGAGGTCACATATCCTGCTCTAATTATACCAATGTATAATACGTAAAAGAAATATTTTTATACAGCTTATATTATTTCTCAATCCGCATTTTAACTTAATAAAGATATGTTAATCCACATTACCCAGAATATAGAACCAATAAATAGCATTTACAGTAAACAGTGAGTGTGGTGCAATATGAAATAAGATAATTTTGATACAAATTGATACTTCCAGTTTCATAAAGATTGTTACATTATGGCGTGTTTATATTATATATAACGAGGAATTAAGTAAACAATGCTGTTTTATACAATTAGTTTTATTTATTTTCCTTATTTTCGTAACGAAGTTGGGAACCGTTTTTTGAGGACTTCATCTAAGATTTCTTTATGGCTGGCATATAGTTTTAAATCCGATGTAACGTCTATCCATCGAACTCCGACTGCATCATCACCCGCGTGCAGTTTCAGGGCTCCTACTGTCGTCCCTGTTTCATCATGGAAGTTGTACGCAATACTCTCCATCCAGGCATTGTCGGTGTTACGACGATCATCAATATACCCTTGGTAAATAATTTCGCCGCCATTAAAGAAATGATGGAATTTTTCTTCGTACGCCTTTCTTTCACCTGATAAAACAACTCCATAATGTATAATATTAAGAAAGGGTAAAACACCCAAAACAATAACTTAAATGCTTTCCAGGTGTAAATCTTTGTCCCCTATAAGATTATTCTAATTTGGTATTGGTAACAAAGTGATTAGCTGGTTTTTTGTGAACTTGTTATCAGTCAAAAACAAGATATGTAACAATTTTGCCTTAATATGATTTTCCTAATCTTCCCTGTATATTTATAACACAAACATTTGGAGACTTTGGTTATGGTCAATTTTAGCTTTTGTTATACATATTATTATGTAACAACTTCCTGTCCCAACATAAGCATTAGCTATGGCTAATGCCTTATACCGGGTATCTCAAGACTGCTACCGAAAACGAAGCCGGATGGTAGTTTTAGTGACTACAAATACAATGCAACTAAAAATTTTGCTAAGAAACGAAACAATTATTTTTTATGCTTTTTTAAATATCGTCATTTTTGGGTGGTAAATCCATGGTTTTTGCTAAAATAATAATTTAAACTCTTTTATACCTTAGATTATTTATAAATAAAAGGGTATACACTATTATTTTAGGAAAAAATGTATTTACCACCCAAATATGGTCATAGGAAAAAAAATAACAAAAAAAAAATTCGCTTTTTTTTGCAACTTTTTCTGTTGCATTGTGTCTGAAGTCGCTTAAACTACCACCCGGCTTCGTTTTCGGTAGCAGTCTTGAGATACCCTGTATAGCTAAGTTGACACTAGTCTATATCAAAATCAAATTAAAATTTATAGATATGGAATTAGTGTGAAAATATCCTCATAATTTTACATACCCTCAGGCAGGACTAAAGAGTTCAAAGCTTCTTCTTGAAATTCCCTAATAGCAGTTGCAGAAACTTTTTCACCAGGGTCTACCATTCCACCAGGTAATGCCCACTCTCCAGTATCACCACGCTTTATCCCAACAAACTGCAGGATTGGTCTACCGTAACAACAAAACTATGTTTATATGTAGCAAAAAAATATAATACTAGTGCATTTAAATTTCTTACCAGGTATTGCAATATGAAAAGTCTGCTATATACTTAACTTTATACTAGCTTTTGATGGAGAAAATATTTTCTTCAGAGCAAATGCAAATGTTTTGAATCAGTAGATGTATCATTTTAAAATAGTTCAATATTTACTTTTCAGTTTGATCCAAAGCAATTTCTCCATTCTCAAGCCTCTTCCACCTTGTCACGATGGGATCTGCTGCATGATTGGGTCCCCAACGTCCAAGCACACCTCTGCCTTTTAAGCCAGTACGGCCAATAGGGTTTAATGGGTAACCATTCTGAACTTTATATTGACCCATGTAACTCTCCCTACTTATATTTCCATCAAGACTATGCCATTTTGGCTTAAAATTGGTTTCACCTATAATTATAAGGAAATAATACTTTTGAAATTAGTCTGTGACTATTAAGTTGTATACTTTTTCCTGTATGTAGCCCATGGTATGCAGATGAATTTCTTTCTACACAAAATCAATGTATTAGAGATCATTGTATATGCAAAAAATAGAAGCATTTACCTATTTCCGGATCTGCATACGGTTTTCCATCTAAAGACGGAGAAGTAAAATAAGGTGGTTCATATTCTTTGAAATCCGTGGACCAACTAACTTTTTCGTCAGGCACTACAAATCTCTCAATATTTGATCTCGGATACAAACCACCTCGGCATTTTAAATGAGTAGTGAGCATGTTCCACGTAGGTCGAATCATTAGATTTAGAACATAAAAAAATATTAAAATATTATTTATTTTTGAATCGGCATTAGACATTGCTTCTGTCAAAATGTAGGTAACAGATAAAAAATATATTAAAAACCGTGCGGCGTGAGTTCCACTTGTCGATCACAACACCAACGCTCACAAGTCACAACCGCAATTTTTCTAATTCCACTTCGCGGGAGCGTGAGCAAACCCAAATGGAATGGATTTTTGAAGAATTTGAGGCTTTGAGCGCTAACGTTTGATAAATGGCGAGTTAGAATAGTTAATTTAGATTGGCTCAAAAGTATCGTAATTCCTTGGGCATGCAAAAATTACGGATGGAAATTGGTCATTGGTAGCAATTTATCAAATATCAAGCAATCTTAACATAAATATAGTCAAATTATGTGAGCTACATCAAATTAGTTTGGTCTTTCTGACAGCCTCCGTGGTGCGGTCGGTTAGACGCCACAGGCAGAGAGGTCACAGGCTCGATCCCTGCACTGAGATAAATGTTTGTGCGGCCCACTGAAAAGCCTCTCGTAGTTCCTGATACCCACGACACAAGACTCTATCTTAGTATAGGGTCAGGACTATGTATTGTTGGGTTTTATTTATTTATTTCTGCCTACCAGACTTCTAACATGTTAGACTTGTCACAATTTAGGATAGTACAGTCAGCAACATAAGCCGCTTAACACTTCACATTTTTTGATAACCTTTTTATGAATTAAAATTTGTACGTACTACTCTGTACGAAAAGTGACATACGATATTGAAAATAATTATTATTTGGGATGATAAGACGATTCCAAATCTCGTAAATGTGTAGCGACTTCTGTTGCTGACTGTACGTTTTTATATCGGTACCAAAGAATGTAAATAAGTATAAATATAATTTAATTTGTTACTGTTTATTAAGTATGTAATACTAAAATAATCTAAATTATGTAACTTTATTTCTTTCTTCGCGTAGTCTTCCTGGTTGTTGGTTTTTTGAAAACGTCTTCTTCATCTCTTTTTTGGAAGTCTTCATCCTCTGCAAATAATATTAATATATAAATGATAGGGTATACATTATCGGTATAATACGGTGTATAATGCCAATTATTCACGTTACATAGTATTGTTAAATATAACATAATTTAAATATTACCTGAATCATCGGATACATTTGCGGTAACTTTGTTGTATCGTGTTGCTGCTTTTCGAGACGATTTTCTTGTCGTTGAAGGCGTTGCAACACTATTTGGTGGCTCGTTCTGAATAAAAAACACCCCCGTTAGTAATAATAGACATCAAACAAAAATTATGAGATGTATCAGACCGTCCCATAGAGAATTCCATTATATTCTTTTTACACGCTTTATATTAGCTTCACTTGTATGTTTGTATGTTTGTTTGTAACCGACTTCTTTGGGCGCGATTTTGACCCACTTTAAACGGCCAGATTTCGTTCAAATTTTGCACACCTGTCAAAGACCGATGACAATACAATAATTCGATTAAAATATATAATTATCCTGATTAGATTCGCCAGGATTAATTATTCTTATAATTGATGACCATTGCTACATTCATCGCTAGATGGCGTTAACATTGTATTCTTCCAAGAAGCTTATACCCAAATGGAGATTGCATTCCGTATAAAACACTGAAGCACAAAAATTTGACCTTGAATGCAATCGCTGTTGCCTGCTATCCTTTTCTTTAGAGTGACAATGAATGAAGTTCACGTGAAGTTCATCAGCATCAGCGACGTCATTCAAGGTAAAATTTTTGTGCTTCACTTTTATATACGGAATGCAATCTCCATTTGGGTATAAGCTTCTTGTATTCTTCAAGTGTCAAATGTTACTACTGACCAACAGATGGCGTTATTGATTGGAAATACAGCCGTAGATGGATGTTTTTAGTCAAAACAATTATATAATAGTTAAAAAAAACTAAAATACACGCTTTAATAAGATATACAACTAAAAAAGTAAAAATAATTGATACTGAATTTAAGATAAGAAAATGGAGTAATATACATATATTTTATTGTTACAAAGCGTGGGGTGCAGGAGGATAAGTAATTGTTGTAAACACCCCACGCTTTGTAACAATAAAATATATGTATATTACTCCATTTTCTTATCTTAAATTCAGTATCAATTATTTTTACTTTTTTAGTTGTATATCTTATTAAAGCGTGTATTTTAGTTTTTTTTAACTATTATATAATTGAAGATTATTTTGAATTGTTTCTAAGGTAAAACAAGGTTGTAAATCATGGCTGCTTCCGTTCCGCATATTTGTATGACAGACAAAAAAAATGAAATACATGAACCAATTTTAAAATTAATTTTCTGATTCTTTAAATTGTTATTAACATATTATTATTATGAGCTAATGCTATATTATACACGGTATATCGAGACGGTTACCGAAAACGAAGCCAGGTGGTAGTTTTAGTGATTCCATACACGCGATATGATGATGATTGTTCAATACATTGTTTCCTCGAAATCCATATCTTTGTGAGGGTACAAGTTGATTACTAAAGATGATGTACATATTACCTCGTCCGCGCTGCTGGAAGAGCGTCGCTTGTTGCGCCGCGCCGCCGGTTTCCGCCGAGGAGTAGCGCGAGGAGCATTCTCTACTGGAGCTGCTTCGGCTTCACTGCCTCCCATCTCATTATCACCATTGGCATTTTCTCCATCATTCACTGCAAAGCACTCTTCTATTTTCTCGCCCAACTCAGTGACAAGCGTCTAAAAGAATAGCGCAATTAAATATAACAAGTACATAACATTGCACAAAGATTTCATGCTACATCAAAATAAATCACCCCAAAACATTTTAACATATTAATTGTTTTTTAAGAAATAAATACCTTTATCTCATTCTTCGCCATTTTAGAAGTATTGTTCATAAGCGTATTGAAAGAATCCATAACACCTTGGCAATACAATTTGTCTTTATAACAATCCAAATTTTCTATGAGTTTCCGCAACGACCTCTCATTATAAGTAAACAAGGAGAGGCAGTATGCTAAATCGCGCCATTGTCGTTCTTCAGTGGATAATTTGAACCGTTGACAAAGCTTCTCTACTAGTGCTTCCATCTGTCGGTCTTTTTGAATAAGGGATGTAATGTACCTAAAAAGAGAATATAAGAAAATCGAATTGTTTTTTTATTTGAAGATTCATAATGTTTTTAACGCATCATCTATGATCTATGAATGTAAATAATTATATATTTTATGCTCACTTCATTATAACTCTGTATTGTTCTTCCGGCACGTTGAGTTCGGGGTCGCTCAGGCGTGATATGATGTCCGGCATCACGTTGTACAGCGCATTGCCTTTCTGCGACAGTTGTTTGAAGAACAATTTGGTCATGGAAGCGACCTTCGGGTCTTTGTCGGCGCAACAGAGGGCCATGTCTGCGATCTGACCCTTCACGCGCACCATCTCGTGAAGCACAAGGAACGACAGCATCTTCACTGCGCATTGTCGGACTTCCAGCTCTTCATCAGATAGACTTAAATATTATGATTTAATGTTAATATTTAAAAACATCACAATAAAAAAATAATTTAGGCTGTTTCTTTTTAATAACTTACATGTGGTAAATATGATGAGTCCATGGTTGTGTAAGATTTGGAAATCTAAGAGTTAGGTCAGCAAAAGCAATAGTCAAATTTGTTCTTAGCGACACATTTTTAGACCTTTTAAGAACTGTAACCATTAACTGCAAACCATCTTCACACATGGTGTTTGACACCAACATGAATCTGTAAAAATAACAAGTTTAGAATTACGTTCCACCTCGTCAGTAGAGTAAGAGTCTTGCTGCTTAAACAGCTGTGAGAAACCTGCTATGTGAGGAATAGTTTTTGCCAATCTTAATCTATATATTAATACGTGATGCAAAAACTTTGGATCCCTTTTTACGAAAATTGCGCGGACGCAGGAGCATAAAATTTGGCACACTTATAGTTTATGTGTAGAAGTGGAGAATGCTAATATTTTTCAATAATAATGCTTATAAAGTACATTAAATCAAAAAATAAAACATTACACACACTGCCATGCATTTCACACACACATCCATACACAAGTATACATACTCTGGTGTCAAATTGTTTCTTTTCTTTTTCATTAATTTTAAATGAGGCAATAATATTAATATTAGGCCTAAAATTAAATGTAATATATTTTTTTTTTATAATAATGCATAAAATGTACATTAAATCAACAAATAAACCAGCATGCATTTGACACACGCATACACAAGTATTTGTACACGTATACATACTCTTTGGTCAAATTGTTTCTTTGGTTTTGTTGAATGTCAAACAGAAAAGATTTATTTAACGAATACTACGTGAAATGCTGAGCGCTTATACAAATTGTGTAGCAGTAAGATACATTTAAATGTACACGGACTATTATTATATGCATAAAGAAAGTTCTGTAGCAGCAATCTGCAATAACAACATTCAGGTACAAAAAATGTGCACGAATTATCAGAATAACAACATCATCATACAGGTAAAAACTTTTTCTCTTCTTGATTTGGTCGAATTTCGACCGCTAGGCGACCACTAGTTTCTATAATTTTCCCAAGGCTATAGGGTTCGAATGATAAGCGTCATGCGTAATTTGAAATGAAAGAAACAAGAAATCAGTTGTTTTTCGGTTTGAAAGATATTGTAGATAGAATAAATACTGGACATATTGAGATTGAACATCTTATGTCTCAAGATGTCGAACGAATTGGAACACCATGTACTGTTTTGTAATTCATGGTGTTGTTTGGTTTTGCTACTGTCCATGAGCGGCCGTCTCGCTTACGATCAGGCGATTAGCTTTATTTTCTCACTGAATTTAGCTTTAGAGGCCAGCAACACATCTCCATGCCCTCCCTATTAAAAAAAAGAGCCAAGTGCTAGTCGGACTCGCGTACGAAGGCTTCCGTACCATCATCTATAAAAGAAACACTAAAAATCACGTTTGTTCTTGTTTATTACGATGATTTAAAAAATTACGTTTGTTGTATGGGGGCCTCCCTTTAATATTAACTTTATTTTTATTAAATTATTTATTTTAAAAATCCACTATATTCTGTGAAAATTTTAAGCATTTACCTGTTATTAATATAGTACCGTTTTTATTTTATGAGAAAATAATTAAAAAAATCTGTTCATTGGGGACCCCACTAAATACTTTCATGTTTTTATTTTTGTATTTGTTGTTAAGAGCGTATACACCTTGCGCGCAAAGTCAACTATAGGTATTTCTTCGTTAATTTCACGCACACATAAGCGACCAAAGCTGTGTGCGTAGAGCTGCCGCGTCGGCTCGCTATACAATCGGCTCAAACAACTTTGATCCGTGCGTTTGAAATGTAACTGTAATATAATATCATTAAAATATTTTATTTGCATTATAAGTAGACAAATATTACTGTGCAAGCAAAGAATAATACAAATTTAGATACTAATCATATTTTCGTTATTATTACATTGTTAAGTTGCATTCAAATCAATGTTCAATCAGTAGACACTACGGACGTTTTATTAATCATTTCGTGTTCGAACACATAAATAGTGTTAGGGGCCTTACAACCTCTTACAATTACGAAATATATTTAATTTTATATTACAATACATAACATAATTTAGCCTCGGAATTACATCCCATTATATTACCTGAAACATAATTTATACTCACTACAAAATCATTGTAGGTAATAAAAATAATTAAATATTTTACTACCAAAGTACTAATGATGTTGAGAGAGAGATGTGGTAATCGCAGTCCGCGCGCGGCTATTTTTACTACGTACGGCAAAAATCGAGTGCAGCCAGGCCGGAGCGACGAGCGATACGTCCTCCCTCTAGAAGGCCTTGCGGCGGTCTGATTTGATCCACGTCGGACAGCGTGTTTTATAGTGGTTTTTAAAATATTTGTAGAAAACATGAAAAATAATTTTGTTGAAATATAAAAATGGTAATTTATTGATAAGATGTTCTTCTATTATAATATGCAATTGCTATAAAAAATTATGTACGATAAGTTGGTGAAAAAAAATATGTTCTTGACGACAGTTTCTAAATAATTTCGCATTGTTTAAATTTTTATTTTTCAGGAACTAAACACAAAAAGATTATTTTTCTCAGCAAAATCCCTCCATAAGGGTCTTATTAGTCGGATAATATTTTTATTTTCATCTTATATTTAGTGATTTCGGATATCTTAAGCTTCTAAATTGCCACTTAAAGCCTAAATAACGAAACTTGTGTTCAGTAATCCTTATAGTACTCACAAATTATCCATCAATCTATAATGTTTTCCACCAAAATCCCTAGATGACAACCTTTTCTAAAATTAGTAATAATTATTTTTCCTTTAAATCGTTTATTGGTGGCTATTAACTCTTTTTTTTTTTTAATGCAGTGAATGGCGAGACGAGCATGCCGTTCGCCTGATGGTAAGCGTTGCGACCGCTCATGAACAGAAGCAAAACCAAACAACACCTTGATTTACAAAGCAATGCTTGGCATTCCACTGCGCTCGCCATCCTGAGACATAAGATGTTAAGTCTCAATATGTCCAGTAGTTACTCTGGCTACAATGTCCTTCAATCCGAAACACAACAGTGCATTTAAACTACTGTTTGACGGGAGAAATAGGCATTGCGGTGGTACCCACCCAGGCAGCCTCTCACATATGAGAGACCTACCACCAGTAACTCATTTGAAAAGTCCTGTTTTTAAGCCAAAAAGCGCGTACAGGGTATAAACGCTCTTAAGAGCATATACACCTTGCGCGCAAAGTCAACTATAGGTATTTCTTCGTTAATTTCACGCACACATAAGCGACCAAAGCTGTGTGCGTAGAGCTGCCGCGTCGGCTCGCTATACAATCGGCTCAAACAACTTTGATCCGTGCGCTTCAAATATTCAATTGAAATGTAACTGTAATATAATATCATAAAAATATTTTATTTGCATTATAAGTAGACAAATATTACTGTGCAAGCAAAGAATAATACAAATTTTGGATACTAATCATATTTTCGTTATTATTACATTGTTAAGTTGCATTCAAATCAGTGTTCAATCAGTAGAAACTACGGACGTTTTATTAATCATTTCGTGTTCGAACACATAAATAGTGTTAGGGGCCTTACAACCCCTTACAATTACGAAATATATTTAATTTTATATTACAATACATAAAATAATTTAGCCTCGGAATTACATCCCATTATATTACCTGAAACATAATTTATACTCACTACAAAATCATTGTAGGTAATAAAAATAATTAAATATTTTACTACCAAAGTACTAAGATGTGGTAATCGCATTCCGCGCGTGGTTATTTTTACTACGCGCGGTATAATCGACTGCAGCCAGGCCGGAGCGACGAGCGATACGTCCTCCCTCTAGAAGGCCTTGCGGCGGTCTGATTTGATCCACGTCGGACAGCGTGTTTTATAGTGGTTTTTAAAATATTTGTAGAAAACATGAAAACTAATTTTGTTGAAATATAAAAATAGTAATTTATTGATAAGATGTTCTTCTATTATAATATGCAATTGCTATAAAAAATTATGTACGATAAGTTGGTGAAAAAAAATATGTTCTTGACGAGAGTTTCTGAATAATTTCGCATTGTTTAAATATTTATTTTTCAGGAACTAAACACAAAAAGATTATTTTTCTCAGCAAAATCCCTCCATAAGGGTCTTATTAGTCTGATAATATTTTTATTCTCATCTTATATTTAGTGGTTTCGGATATCTTAAGCTTCTAAATTGCTATTTAAAGCCTAAATAACGAAACTTGTGTTCAGTAATCCGTATAGTACTCACAAATTATCCATCAATCTATAATGTTTTCCACCAAAATCCCTAGATGACAACCTTTTCTAAAATTAGTAATAATTATTTTTCCTTTAAATTGTTTATTGGTGGCTATTAACTCATTTGAAAAGTCCTGTTTTTAAGCCAAAAAGCGCGTGCAGGGTATAAACGCTCTTAAGTGGCAACGGAAATACATAGTTTGTGGACATTTCAGCATTTTAGCTATCACGATTTATGAGATACAGTCTGGTGATAGACAGCGGAGGCTCAGTAATAGGGTTCCGTTTTTACCTTTTAGGTACAGAATCCTAAAAATCTTATAACGAGTAGGACATTAGCAGTACCTGGTGAACGTGAGCGCGGCGGCTGCCTGTAGCGTGGGGTTGGCGGGCGCGGCGAGTAGCGCACGCAGCAGCGGCACGTACCGCGCCAGCGACGTGTCCGCGCCCACGATGTCCTTCTCGCACACGTTGCGCACGTACTCCGCGTCCGCGTCGTCAGCCACAGCGCCTTCCAGACCCTCTTCCTCGGTCATTGTTGTGTTCACCTTACAAGTAAAGTATTCACAATATTATCGACTAATGCACAGTCATAAAGTTTACGCACGGTTATAATTGCCACATGTGTTTCATGTGTGTTTTGCGTTAATATACCCAAGCTGATAGTGGAAGTACTTCGCGTACATGCTATATAATACTAGAGTGGACATCACAAACAAAGATCGTGCACAAATATCAGCCGCACGGGGAATCCGTTCAAAGCGAGAGAAAATAGAATGGAGTATTAGAAAATGGAAAAAAAAAATGATGGTCTGTAATTTTTAATGCAAATTTTTCTTATACAGTGTTCGCGCAAGTATATTTAATACCTTTTTGCTTGCATTCCAATAATAATTTAAAACATATTTTATTAAATGTTTTTTCGATATAAACGTGTCTCTACGTTAAAACAAGAATGCATAAAGAACAGTAAGTGCGCAGTACCGAGGGTCCCTTGTTGGAGGCGACGCTGGCGGCTCGGTGCGCGCGCGAGGAGGCGCTGGCGTTGCTGGCGTTCATGAGCGTCTGCCGCCGCAGCTCGTCCGCGCGCCCGCGCCGCCCGGGCGTCGCGAACGCACCCGCTTTCTTCTTGCGTTTCTCCTCGGTTTTCCTCTCCTCACGAACCTGGTCATAAAAATATTTTATTGAACCCATAATCTATATTATGACAAAATATACGTTTGCAACCAACAAAGAAATTAGGCCATCTCAGAAGTTTTTCGGATCTTGATAACTGAAAATGTCAAAGTGATGACCAAAAGATGTGTAGCTTGATTTTTTAAACTCAAATCATTAAGCTAGAATGGAAGTTTAAGAGAAATAGATTATTGGGAATTTCATACCTGATTTCTCCTCCTGAGTTCACTGTACACGCTAATATCGAGATATATGAGCTGCTGCAGCGCGACGTGTCCCAGCGCAAACACGAAGCGTATCAACAGCTCTGTCGGCAAACTGGTTTCCTCTTCGCTTTCCTTCACCATTGTCTCTTCGATTTTCTTATACATTGCAGCTAATAATTTTGAGCTGACAATCTCTGGCGTGTCACAAATGGCGTATATGACATCAATCGCATTTGATGCAAATGCTGTGAACTTATTCAGTTTTGAATAAGCTTCCATTAAACTATCAAAGAGTGTATTAAATATGGAATGATTAGCTGGATATCTTTGGTTCTTTTTCGAAAGAGTGAGTAAAAGCTGCGCGCTCAAGGTCCTCGTGTTGTAGTCTCCAGTTAGCCCGTGTGTTTGTATGACTTCAAGATTTGCAAGCGCCATAGAGGGTTTTGCTTTGCCGACCATAACAAGAAGTGACAACGCCGCATAACTGTCCATGTCGGTTGTCCCGTCAATTTTCTTCATGAACATTTCCCAGAAAACCTGCGCATATTTCGTGATTAACTTTATGAGGCGTTACACAGCTATGAAGTAGACAATACTAAGTAGTTAGTCTCTGTATGCTATAAAATGGTACCCTATTAATCTGTTATTATAATGGTTAACAAACTGAATGAATTTGATTAAGATTTGTGTATAATTTCATAGTTAATACCGTGTCCAACAGGGTCCACATTGTACCTATTTATAAAATTATAACATCTTTATATGTGTGTGCAATAAAGGTGTGCAATAAAAATATTGAGTATTAATAATCTTTTTTCTAATGCTACATTTTTTTATTATTCTGCAATAATTGGCGATACGAGCACGCCGTTCGCCTAATGTTAAACGATACGACCACTCATTCACAGTAGCAAAACCAAACACTTTGAATTGCAAGGCAACGCTTAGCTTCTACTGCGATACCCATACCTATAGAATAGAAAACGAGAAGGACCCAGAGGAATGTTGTACGTTGATATATTTCAAAAGCTTTCGTAGAGTTTACAATAGAATGTAATTATAGCGATATTATGTTATGTTGCTTTTACGTCCATATTATCATACACGCAAACAAACTCGCGGGCAAACGCTAGTCTTTTTAAATTGAAATTGTAGCATCAATACGCCTACATACTTGTATAATGGCCGGCGTGATGTCTCCCTTGTCGATCCACTTGTTGAAGAGATGTTCGAGCGCGAGCGCGGAGCCGCGGTCCACGTGCGCGGCGAGCGCGACCAGCCTGCTCGCCACCGTGAAGGCGCGCGCGCGCTCCGCCTTGTTGTCGCACTCCAGGTACATCTCGCGGTACGCGCGCTCTACCGCCTCGCGCTTGTCCTATGTAATGCAGTATGCCATCTTTATGTGTATTTATATTTATACCGGATATATCAAGACTGCTACCGAAAACGAAGCCGGGTGCTAGTTTTAGTGAGTACAAACACAATGAAATAAAAATTTTCGCAAAAAAACGCGACATTTTTTTTATGATTTTTTAAATATCGTTATTATTGGGTAGTAAATTCATAGTTTTTGCTAAAATAACAATTTAAACTCTTTTACACCTTAGAGTCCTTATAAATAAAAGGGTATACACTATAATTTTAGGATAAAAATAAATTTACCATCCAAATACGACCATAGGAAAAAAATAACAAAACAAAATCGTCGCTTTTTTTTTCAACATTTTCTATTGCATTGTGTCTGAACTCGTTTAAACTACCACCCGGCTTGGTTTTCGGTAGCAGTCTTGATATACCCTGAATATATATTTTTTTCTTTCTTCTAATATTTATTAGTTAGCACCTGATTTTTTATTTTATTATTATTTACTGATGAGCCTACTTTGATCTGCACAACCCAAAGGTTGACTGGCAGAGAGTGCCTCAGGCATTAAGTCCGCCTTTATAATTTGTACATGAAGCATTAATAAAAAGAAAAGATAATATTAAATATATATTTTTTATCCATTTATTTATTTCACACACACACTAAATAACTATATAAGGTAACAAGGAACAGGGCCCTATTAATATTTGCTATAATATGCGTGTAGAACGGATTAACTATGTGTATAAACTTATGGATCAATGTATTTTAAATAGTGCACCAACAGCGCTAAATATTAATTCATATCAAAATATTGAGTGTTGAAAGCTGATATGTGCTTCAATTACAAGTGGAGACATAATTTACAAAAGACCGAAAATTGAATGAAGGACAAAACTTAAAGATTGTGAAATGTGTCTCATAACTGTTTTCATTACACGCATCTAGGTGGAACTGGCGGAACAATTTGACTATTATAGTGAATAATCTAGTTTGCAACAAATCACGTTCTTTAAAAATAAAAACTATGGTGCTTTATATTTAAACGATACACCAACCAATTTTAAGAGTCATACAAGAGAATGTTTTGTTTTCGGATGTTGTGTTGGTTTGGATAAATTAATATGTTACAGACCTGATCAGGCGACCACGCGAGGAGCAGCATGTTGGCCACGCCCATCTTCGCTGATTCTATATTGAAGTGATGCGCCGTCGTAAAGAAGTCTATCGCTTCATTCACGTCGCCCGCTTGCTTCGACATCAGTAGTGAATTTATCAAAGGCACTGCCTCGGTCATCATTCTACTGAAATGGACCGATTCTTGTAGAAAAGCTACTATGCTTTCTTTCTCTTCCAGCCGTTTGTACAATGCTAATTCATTTTCACACTGTTGGGTAAGTGTTAACGACTTTCTTCGTTCCGGCATGATGTAGACGTTTCTTAGTAGAGCAACAAAGTAGTCAATCTAAAATTACAAGAGCTCATATAAAAAATATGTAACAAAACAACACTACGGGCTCAAGAGCTTACTTTACAGAAAATAGTAACAGACAAACACTCTGCTCGTCACAATGTCGTAAAAATGTTCCTCATTATTTCGAGCTACTGCTATGACGCCAACAAAGTATTCCGACTTGTAATGGGTGAAGTCGACAATAAAAAGTTGTCAACATAAGCCGGCGGGTTTGGAGTGTAGTGTGCTTTACGATACTTTGAACGTGGAGGGTTAAAAATGTAAAATTTAAGTTATTTTGAATTAGCCATCCATAAATTTGTTACCTACCTGATCACGTTTTTCCATGTCACATCTCAGCAACTTTGCATCCGGATACTGTCTTTCAGTGTGTTTCACAATTAAATAGGCTTTGTAGTAGTTTTTATCTCGAAGGTGTTTTCTGATAGCTTCATACAAGTTCTCCAAGGAAGCCTGAGACAATTCTGGCTCGTCTTGCGTTAGAACGTCCAGATTTTTCTTTATCGTATCAATGACGTCCTTTTCGATCTTATCCCATTTCTTAATAAGTTCTGGATCCGGTTGGGTATTCAGTTTCTTTTGTATATCATCCAGTATTCTTTGTTCAGTTTCAAGTTGTTCTTCTAATATTTCCAGTTTTAATTGCGCCGAGAATGGGTTGCACTCGAGGAATATCTAAGGAAACAGTATTATAGTATTGTGATATGTTTAGTACATATATAAATAAACTCACGCTTTTTTCCCTGAAGGGGTACGCAGAGGTGCAACCCGGACATCCAAATTTCGTTTTGTATGTTCCGTATCACGATGTGAGCCTATCGCGATATCGGGTACAAATTCCTAACTCTGGGCTGATGAATAGAAAAATCCAATATCGCTTTGCCCGACCCGGGATTCGAACCCGAGATCTTAGCTTTGCAACTGAGGCAGTTTTATGTGTTTAGTGATGTTGAATAATTGTAATAAACATGGTTTACTTTTTTTTTCTTGTTTATATTAGGGGCTTTTGGCGATATTTGGCAACTGGTGGTAGGTATCTCATATGTGAGCGGCCATCTGGGTAGGTACCACCGCAATGTCTATTTTTCCCGTGAAACAACACTGCGTAAATGCACTGTTGTGTTTCGGATTAAAGGACATTGTAGCCAGAGTAACTACTGGACATATTGAGACTTAACATCTTATGTCTCAGGATGGCGAGCGCAGTGGAATGTTGTTACTTTTTATGAGTGGTCGTATCGCTTACCATCAGGCGAACGGCTAGCTCGTCTCGCCATTCATAGCAATAAAAAAAAATACACCATGTCAACCCCATCATACCCTAAAATTATCTTAAATCTTAATATAAATTATTCAAAAACTTATGTTTACTTTGAGCAGCTGTATGGCGGCCTTCCTGACGAGCGCGGCCTTGTCGCGCAGGCGGCCGAGCGCGCGCTGCAGCACGGCGCGCTGCCGCGTCACGGGCACGCAGTTGTCGCGCTGCAGACGGCACCAGAACTGCAGCACCTACATACAGTACCACCATCACTGAGTCATTATCCATTGCCGATTCACTTTAAGATTTTATATACAGGGTGTCGTGGAAATGGCGCACCTGCTGATGTGCATTTTAATAAATCGTCTTTGCGTCTAAATTAGAATGGATTTTCGTAGCTTACTCTGATAAGAACAAGGATGTCGATAAATCAAGAATTAACATTACACATATGTTCCCTAAACATATTACGTCAAAAGTGCTGCATTTTCCTGCACTCCCGTTATTTTTGAGCATTAAATATTTCGATTCGAGTTTCTGCAAATTATGAAATCATTTATTGTTAAAAAAATCTGTTGATAAATATTAAGTAGCATGCTGAGACTGGCTAAATGGCTAGTTTCGCTTTCAAATGCCCCAGCATTTGAAATAAATTTTAAATCCTACTGAAGAATTACTGGTTCCTGCCGTCGGCGACGAGGGGGGGGGTGTCACTCCTACGATATTTAAAGATGGAAATCAGTTCGTCGAATTGTATACGGCAATGATACATCTGTCTTTCTTTTTGGAGATATCTAGCGTAAGCATACCTTCTGTCGCACGTAAGCGGAGAGGTCGTGCATGTGTTCGTAGAGGTCGTCGAGGAAGTCGTCCCGCTGCGCGCGCATGTCGTCGGACAGTCCCTCGCCGCTCAGCTGCACCGCCAGCACCTCGCACATCATGCCCAGCACGCTGATGCGCAGAGTGTACGACTGCAAACAATATATCACACCTTTACTATTCAACTGACCTTATACAAAAAAATGTACAGGCAAGCGAAATGTCGGACGCCCGCCTACAAGGTGGGCGGACGACCTGGCTAAGTTTGCAGGAAGTCGCTGGATGCAGGCCGCTTCCAACAGGTTGATGTGGAGATCATTGGGGAGGCCTATGTTCAGCAGTGGACTTCCTGTGGCTGAGATGACGATGATGATAAATACAAAAAACAGTGAGGAGGTATTGGTACTTCACATATTGATATCGACCCGTTATTAAAGAAGGACCTATAGACGCATGAAAGGCAGAAAGATGTGTACTTCGGTCTTCAAGACGTATCTTCCATACATACAATTCTTATGTTACAAATCTTTAATAAATGATACTTGTCAAAAAAATTGCGCACAATATATTAAATACTGACAACAAGTAGTTTAGTGTATAAAGAAATTCAACTGGAATAAAATGAATGGTTATGGTAGCAGAGGTGAATCTTCATAAGTTGAGTTTACCTCGTCACTCTCCAAGTAAGACTGTAGGGTTGCGATAGCGTTCGTCATTTCTTTCGGCAACTCCTTAGTGAGCTCCAGTAGGAATGTGCCGCAGTTCCGAGCGGCGCCTTGCTCTGTACCCGCCACGGGGTTCTCCTCATCTGTTGACGCTAAAGCTTCTGCTATCTCACGAACCTGAACAAATATTCATTTATAAGGGTTTTTTTCCGATTAAGATAAATTCTATAAAAATCATACACCATAACAATACATATTTTTTTAAACTTGAATAAAAGGTCCAATTTTTTTTGAAAGAATTGAAGTAAGGGTTGAAATGGAAATGGATAACTAGAACAACTGAAGATATAATTTTATATTTTGGTTCGTTATAAAAATGTAAATAATGGCGTAAAAAAGTGTTTTGTATGAAAAATCAATACTGCTGAGACTTGTATTGGGCTGAAAAATTTAATTTCGTTATAATTTGTTAAATTAAACATAATGTCTTAAAATCAATATCTAAGGGTTTCTTTGTTGCAATATTCCATATTATTATGCTGAAATTTAAATGCATGCTGCTATATTGAACTGTTCAGTTATTGATCCAATTGGTCTCAAAATTGATATCTAACCCCCACATTGTCTCCCTTAGTGTCGATTACTTATTTTATCGTCGAATTTGAATATTGTGAATTTGTATCTTGAACATTTTCATTCATTTTCTCGGTGAGGATATTTTTATGATAAATCAAGATGTTGATGTGAAGTAGAGTCAAAGATTATATGCAACCAGGGAAGCTGGATAAACTATTATAAATATATAAATTAATGTTGGCACAGTGCTCAGATGTTTTGTTTGCTTACCATTTGTGGGCCAAATGTTCCAAGTCCAAAATCTTTAGTGAGTTGAACAACACCAGCGCATATTGGTGCTACAGCATGCTCTGACATTTGGAGTAACTTAAACATAGAATGAAACATATTGGATATTGTTGCACTTGAAAGGGTAACTTAATAAAATTACATGTTTTTACTTAATATTTATTTATACTCTTTAGTGTAAATATTGTTACAGGTAAGTAACAATATTATACAAATAATCAAAATGTGGTGGCAAGGGCGGCCATTGCACATTGAGTGATGATTGTGAATGTTGGATTTTTAATTAAATTGTTTTTATAATATGAAAACCCAGAATTACATCTCACCTGTACTAGTTTGATGACACAGGCGGTGCCGTGGTTGTATTTTTTAATTAAAACACCCAATACTTGAAATACTGTTTCCCTCACTGTTTTACTCTTGATTATTTGTTCTTCGAGTGCTTTATAACATGGATCTGCTATCATGCTGAAATTTACAGTTTTGAGTAGATATGATTAGACCAGTCAGTTTTAATAGACACAATAAGTTGTTTAATGTTTTAGTTTAATTGGGGTAAGTATTGGGGTAAGGATAGCTACTTCTCACATAATCATGGAGTGTTGTATAAAAACATGTGTGTAAAAAAACAATATTTAATTGATTATTTATTATACATAACTACTAGGAAAATATTTGAGATAATATTTTAGTTATGACTTTTTTCTAGGGACTGATTAATATAAAATTGTGAGATTTAATATGATAGTATGTAATACTTACGAGATAAAATTATCTTCAGCTAAGGGAGGGTCCCACAATCTGTGCAATGGTTGTTGAACCACTAAGTGTAGTGTAACAAGTGCTGCTTGTTTCTCAGACTCTGTCCATCCCGATAAGTCCTCATCATCTGTAGCCTTCTTGCCTTTTTTGCCTAGTGTTAACTTTGTTGCTTGCTGTTGTAAAAAATATAATAATCGTTTCTCAAATGTTGTAACTTTAAGTTTAATATAAAGTTTCAATTGTTTAATCATTATGAAATGCTTTCCTTGTGTAATGATATATCTACTTCGAAAAATATCTAAATATAATTTTACTGGAATATAGCAATATGCCAAGTACAAAAAAATCAACCAAACACTTACTTCTGCAGCTAACTTAATATCCTTTGTTTTCATTATCTGTGTAAGCAAGTACATTATCATTTTAAGTATGTTGAGATTTTTTGCTCTGAGATCATTATCAATCTCCTTTTCTTGTAGTATAAGTTCAAGGTGGTTGCAAAGGTTTTTGGCAGCTCTTACAACATGGTCGAAACCTAAAGGAGTTAGAAAATTATAATACACCCTATTTAATAATTTAAATACACAGGTACCCATTCCAAATTGTATTTACATATTTTTTTTCTCGTGTGTAGCACACCATTTAGGTGTCGGAATAAAAACATTATAGAATAAAATTTCAATATAACTTAGAATGCCACTACCTACCTTTGTTGATAATGTTCCATTCTAATTTATTTCCGTGTACGATGATGGAAAAATAAGTGTCGAAATGCTCCAATATGTATTCAACACCCTCGGAATTGTACGAGCGCGCAGCTTCTATAAATTGGGAAGAAGACATTTATGGTAGGAATACTTTACATTGATTCAGTTTCAATATCGTTGATCTTAAATGTTTACCTTGTAATTTGGACAATAGTACGCGCGATTGAACTACATCTTCGACATGATATTGTCCTACGTGAGATTCCAATAATTCGTCTTTCTGTAAAGGTATTACGAACTCAAAGTGACTCATTGTTTATGATGGTAAAATACAAGTCCTCTGTTCCTCTAAAAGGACACATAAAACACAAATAACAACACTGTTGTCTATCAAAATACAAAAATAAACTTTTATTTACTCAAAACTTTGCATGTCGTTATATTTTCAAACCATTTCAAACATAGATGATAGACAAAAAACCACAGACAAACCTTCAAATGCGAAACAATAAAATGTTGCCATAATCATTTTACTTTTTAATTTTTAAACTAATGTTCTTAAATCATGATTCATGACCAAGTTCATGACCGTATTGAGTATTGACCAATTTGGAATGTTGAACTATATTATTTAAGTAATTTCGTGTTTTAACCATTTGCAGTGATTTTTCCCTATGTTTTCCCTATTTTTAAGGTAAAATCATCATTAAATATCTAGGTATATACCAATATACACATAGAAGCATTTATAAATAAAAATTCTCGTTTTTTTAAATTAATATTTGGTTTATTTAACTTTAATTAAATTACTATTTATATCGAGTTGAACCAAAAAAGATATTTATTTTTTATTGCACAGTATTTTCCGCATGGCAATATTTTTGACACGTTGGTTACATGTCATTTGACGTTTTGCTTTCGCTCGCCAGCGCAGAGCTCATTTTGTAGATTTGGTACTTAAAGTGAATTGGTCTGTTGGATAGTATTTACGTTTCGTATAAAATAACTCATAACTTAAAAAGACTAAACTATGTCCGGCAAAGGTAACAAAGCTTTTACGAAGGAAGAGGAGTTGTTATTGCAAGACTTCAGCCGTAATGTGTCTACAAAGTCTTCAGCCCTATTTTACGGGAATGCGTTTATAGTTTCTGCTATTCCCATCTGTAAGTATTATTAAACAGTTGTTCAAAGTGATTGTACAGAAAAATATTGAGTTTCATTCATGAATTTAATTTAATTGCTTGTTGAAGTGATGACACGTAACGTCTGGTTATGCAGGGTTGTTCTGGAGGGTGCATGCGCTGGAGGTGAGCTCGTCGCTGGCATGGTTCGCACTTGTGACAGCT
Organism: Hyles euphorbiae; assembly: GCA_023078785.2. Lineage (NCBI taxonomy): Eukaryota > Metazoa > Arthropoda > Insecta > Lepidoptera > Sphingidae > Hyles > Hyles euphorbiae. The sequence goes on from CM041036.1 coordinate 6,919,454, forward strand.
GGCAGTACATGGCTGCTGGCTCTTGCGTACCGCAACACTAAGTTCCAATTAAAACATCGCGTTGCCGTTCGTAGAGAGGATGCTGTAGCGCGTGAAATGACTAGGAAACTCGCCGACGACAAGAAAATGAGCAGGAAGGAGAAGGACGAGAGGTAAATCCATATGTGGTTTCTGTTTGACATACTTAAAATTTACAGTACCCACATATGGCACTTTGTTGTCATTTGTAATAGGAATCCAATTAGAATTTTACATCAATTGTGTTCATTAGTCATAAAATAATAATGAGATGTAAGATCAAATATTATATTTGTAACTTGAGTTCTTGGTAGATATTGTTGATGCAACTAATACCTAAGATAGATGGTAATTTTTGTAAGTGCTTTCATTTATTTCATAATGTTCTTTTTTTTTATTTATTTCTTAATTAAAATTACATTACTATAGCCAGTTAATTTCATTGAACACTTTTATCCATTGTTTTTTCAGGATTTTGTGGAAAAAGAATGAAGTGGCCGATTATGAAGCAACTACATACTCTATTTTCTACAACAACGCATTGTTCTTAACCATTGTGATCCTGAGCAGCTTCTACATTCTACGCACATTCACACCTACTGTGTATCCTTTTTATAATACATACAAAACTGATTTTACTTAGATTTAAATCTGAACCATTAATTAACATAAGCAAAACCAAAGATTTTCATGATGTATTACCACTAACCGTTTTTATATAACCAAATGAATTGCTTATAATTTATATCATTTAAATTTAATCTTGTAAGTTAAACCTCATAATATAGTTTAACTACAATATGGAATTATTTAATTATTAATTAGAATTAATTATTAAAAAAATGGTTGTTACTAAAGTCAAGACTGATACAAAGTATTAATTTACAATCTCATTTTAATCTTGGCATAATTGTCAAAAGTGTGACTTTGTTGGTTGTTTATAAATTAGTTGAGTTTTGCTTGCTAGAAGGGTATACTTTATTGCTAAATTATTTGAGTATTCCCAATTTTTTACTCAAATATAATTAGGTAAAAATGAAAAGTCAAATAATCTAACTTTACATTTTTGGTTCTTTATTTGTATGACAGTGTTTGTATAATTTGCCTTAATTCTCAACTTATACAGTAACTACATAGTATCACTGACAGCTGCTTCGGGACTCCTGGCGCTGCTGTCCACCGGGACCAAGTGAAGAGGCTCTGCCCCATAAACAAGCTACAATAATTAATTATAAACTTGGACATTTACTCAATAATATTACATATGCTGGCGTGTGATCCTAGACAAGTGTGAGAGTGTAGTGAGCTTGTTGTTGCCTTGAACAAATGTATAGCATATGTAATAAATTTGTTAATGCTGTTTTCAACAAGTGAAGAATTTTTAGAATAATTTATAATTTAAAGATAATAAAACACATTTGTACTATTTTTCTTTTTATTTATTTACATTTGTTTTGTAAATATTATGAACTTACAAATAAGTATTGCTTAGTATGTAAATCTAATAGCTGTTGCCAAATGTTCAGGGGTGGGTTGAGTATTAGTTAAATCACAAACAGCTTTTATTTTCACTTCCAAATGTCTTTGTAAGGAATTATATATTGTTGCTACTATATACAAAATTATCAAGTAGAACTACAAGGAATGTTTGGTATAATAATTTATTTTAAGATACTTAATGGCTTCACACCAAAGAATGACTAGAAAAAACATGCAAATATTGATTATAGAATTTTGTATTAATATACATATAACAAGTATGGTATTTTATTGATGTTAAGTGAAGTTTATTGTATACAGTAGCAAAAATATATGAATTTTCGTGTCACATCACTGTATAATTCGTCGTCGTCACTCACTATATCTATTCACCTCAAAGCCCCAGGATTATGCTTGAACTAGGATTTCAGTAATGTTTTAAAGGGACTTCTAATAGGTCATTTTTTTCTGAGGAAAGATCTGAAGTGACATAATGGCGGGGCTGTATCATAGTAATGTTTGCACTGCCAAATTCCTATGTTCGCTTTGGAACGTTGGTTTGTCAGGGCTCAGTACATCATGCCGACGTGCATCGGCTCCGTGCGCTGGAAGAACACGTTGGGGTTGCTGCTGAAGGTGGGCTCCACGCTCGTGTACACGTTGCCCTCCTCCGGACGCACCATCACGCCTGCACAGTTAATACAACTTATGTTATGAGCATCAACACAATCATTACCTATCATACTGCCACGTATGTATGTAAAATAGTGATTGGCTTTTCAAACAAATTTGTATGAGTAGGTACCTACTTACTCAACACTTATTTGTGTATATAGGTGCATTAGTTAGTTGCGCTAGTCATAGTTACCTGGCGGTAGCAGATAAGGATAAGGCGGGTAGTTGTATTGGTAGTGCATTAGGGGGTGCAGTGGGTAGTGCGGCGGAGAGTACATAACGCGTGAGTGCGGGTGCAGCGAGTTCCCGAACATGGCGCCGTATGAATCTGCGAACCAACGTTATAATAACAAGTCACATTAATGCGAAAGCGTCGTTTTAAAATATTAGCGCTTTTTAGATACTTAACTAACCGGCTGGCTGAGCGGGCGGCTCCTTACGATCGAGCACGGGAGGCGGAGCGGGGGCAGCGTTCGCCGACACCATGCCGTATTTGACCGGTTTGAAGTGAAAGAAGGAAGGCGAGTAGCCGGAACCGCCAGCGCCCAGGGAGCTGAGCCCCTCGTCACGGTCTGCGTCCCATCGTCCCTCGCGGCCCAGCGCCGCTAGTCGCCGGCCCTTGGGCGCGAACATGAGCGCGAACACTACGGTGCATGTGGCCAGCAAGCCGGCCGCCACGCACACGTCGCGGTGCCGCTCGGGCGCGCCCAGCGCCGCCGCCACCCAGCACACCCACACCGCCGCCGTGGCGCCGCTCGCCCCCGCTATGTGCGTCGCTTCACGGTAGTTGTCTCGGATGCCGCGCGACCGCAACGCCACGCCGCACACCACTGCGATGAGGAACGCCGCGTAACATAACGACAGCAACAGGTCCGACAGCTGAGAATCACATCGACCTCCTCCGGCGACCACCTTTGGAGGCGAACCACCGAGCCACTGCGCGCCTATAGCCACTTGTATCATCACCGCGAAAAACAAAAGTAACGCTTGGTACATAGCCGGCAAATAAACACCACCGTTCAAACTCAGTAAAAATACACACTTCACTAGGAGCGACGCGAAAACTATAACGTACGCAACGCCAGTTCCGAATCGTACAGCACCACAAGTAAAGGCCGTGGGCGTGGTGGCGAACAGCGCGGCCGTCGCTGCACATGAAAATAATCCAAATAATAAAGTCTGTCCGAGGAGCAAATGTCGACGACTCGGGGCTTTGCGGCTCGCTCCCCACACAATAAAAGCTTCAAATCCGCCAATTGTTACCATTATAACGCACGCTAACGCTATTATCGGAACGGCCCAAGTCTCTTGTCGTAGCGCACTCATAGACGGTTGCGTCGGGAGCGGCACGGCGGTGGTGTTTGGTTGTCGAGGCGACGGAGATGCTGTTGACGAAGAAGAGGGCGGTGGTTGTGATGACGTGCGTTTTGGGATCATAAAAAATTCAGTACTCATTTCTAGACGGTGGGCCTCTGTGCGGGCGGGTCTCCTCGGTGGCGGCGCCGTTTCCGGCTGCTCTTCATCTTCTTCCACTGAGAGGTTTTGTTCCTCGTATTCCTGTTCATATGTGTCATCGTATTCATTTTCTGCCAGGTGGTGTGCAGATGGGGCGTGGCGCGGAGCGTAGGCGGCGGGAACGCGCGGTGCGAGTCGGTCGCCGAAGCGTGCGGCGTCGACACGAGCCAGTGCCAGCGACAGGGCCGCAGTGACGACCAGAATGCGCACCGCTTCTGCCGCCATCAGGCCACCTGGGCCTTCAACTGCCCGAATCTCGTAGCAGACACATCCGCGTTTATCCTCCTTTCTCTGAAAAAAAAAACAACCGAATAAATTGTCTTATGTGTCAGCCTCACGAAAGATGTTCGCTTCGAGTCGTAACGACTTTGCGATAAACAAACAAAGAATTCCCCGGTCAAACCGGTTCGGCGGTTGTCTTGCCTCCTAGGCACCCTAACTTAACCGATTTGGCATTCTTTGTCGTTTATTTTTAGGATACGGGGAATGAGAGAGTCCGAGCTAGGCTGTATTTCATTATCATCTGCTAGATCTTTTTAAGCTTATTTTGCAAATATTTTCAAAGAAAATATGAATATCGATAACAATTTTCACTATATTCTGCATAATTATAATATATCTACTTCTGCTGTATGGGTTTGCAAATTATAGTTATTTTTATCAGCGGGCATGAAAAAAGAAATTGTTATTTAATATTTATTTTGATTGTAAGGCATTTTTTAGATATAAAGTAGTTGGAAATTTCATAAGCATATCTCGTGGTGTGACAAGACAAACATTCGTGAGATGGGGGTTCGAAATCTTGATATGTTAAGTAACTAGGCTAGAATAGTAATCGCAATTGTGGTAACCTGGAGAGAACTGTTTCTTTTAGAGAACCACTTGACAGAAGTTCGAGAAACTAGTTAACATTGAAGCCAATAAATTTTATAATATGGTCTTTCGGTCTCTCTAGGACTAAGGACGCCTCAGTAGATCATTTAATTAGCTATTTTACTATTATCATTAATAAACAATTGATTTTTTTACGTATGTATCAAAACGTAGATACCTACTTAACAAAAAGATTTTCCAGTGAACACAGTTTTATCGTTGTCGATCCATAAAATTGGAAATATAAATATTGTAGGCGTGCGGAGGTCGGGAACCCGGAGACGGGCACCAACGTTCCGCCGCGACTTCACTGGGCGAGAATCCGAGTCCTTAACTCGGGCGCCGGAGCCCAGCGTATGCACCCCCTGGTGCGTGTTCGGGCACTCTATTTGACGTCTAGCCTCTAGGAATGTCGCTCCGAAAGGTGCGGTTTGTATAGGACGGGCAACGTAATGAAACGCACGATATAAAATATACGCGGAATCGACCACGCCCCGCCCTATGGTAGCCCCGGAGTACACGACCGTAGTGACGCCGGCAAGCAATGTCGCAGTCCGGATCGCTTCGTACTTCGGGCTTCTCTTCAGTCTTCAGGGTTTTTTCCAGGCTTCTTCAGGTTTCTTGTTGCTTCGAGTATCTTCAGGCTTCTTCGTTTCTTCCTCGGAGAGCTCTTCTGGATCCAGTGAATTCTCATTTCTGCTTGCCGGCTTAAGTACTCCGAGGCGTTACCATAGGGAGACCCCCGTAAAATGTTCCTAATTTCGGGTCCATTTTTACTTCGGGGCGCGGTCATTTTCCTCTTTATTTCCATAAGTATCCTACGTATAATTATGTAGTATACACCGATAGATAGGTCTCGTCACGCCCTTTAAAATGACACATCAATCATTAATGTGTGAGCGGTGGGTGCGAAGCTGTTCAATAAAAACATGTCAAAAACAATAAAAATGCACCCAATCCGCCCACACATACTGCGATCGTGGCGTGACGAGACCTTACATAATGTGTTCTATGTGCTACGCCGGGTGATGTGCGCGTGCGTCGTCAACATCCTCCCCCTCGTGCGCAGCACCTTCTTCTTCGTCGGACGACGCCGCCGCTGCTGCCGCCGGGACGAGGAGCACCGCCTTGGTGCTCGGTCGCCGCAGCACGCCGTTCGCCGTCCGCACCTCGACGATCCTCGTTCTTCCGTCGGGTCCCTGGTGCGCCGTGATGATTTGGCCTCTGGGCCACACACAGCGCGGCAGTGCGGAGTCCACTATGAGGACCGTGTCCCCGCACTGCAGATCGCGCCCGTCGCCTGACCGCCCGGCGATTCTTCTTGGCAGGAGAGTGGGGAGGTACTCCTTCACCCACCGACTCCAAAAGTGGTCGGTGAGCCGCTGCGCCACCCTCCAAGTCTTCTTGCTCGTCGCGTCTTCGTCGGCGAACACTCCTAGTCGACGAGCTCCGCACGACCTGCCTATTAAAAAATGGTTGGGCGTTAGGGCTTCTTGTGCCGGGTCGTCTGCCTCCACTAGAGGCCTCGAGTTCACGATGTGTTCTGCCTCCGCAACCAGCGTGTGCAGAACCTCTTCCTTCGGGCACCGTTCCCGTAGCGTTGCCGCCAGCGCCGTCTTGATGGAGCGAACCAGACGCTCCCATGCTCCTCCCATGTGGGGCGCGCCAGGCGGAATAAACTTCCACCGCACGCCCAATTCCTCGGCCGCCGTCGCCAACGCCTCGTTTTTCAGGCCTTCCGCCGCCTCCTGTAACTCTTTGTTTGCGCCCACAAAGTTCGTGCCGTTATCACTGTAGATAGTGACCGGCATCCCTCTCCTTACCGCCATTCTTCTCAGGGCCAATATCATTGAGTCCGCCGACAGAGACGCGGCCAGTTCCACATGCACGGCCCTCGTTGTCATGCACGTGAACAGCGCGCCCCACCTCTTCTCGTGACGCCGCCCGACGGTGACGGTCATGGGCCCGAAATAGTCCACCGCCGCATGGGTGAACGGTGGGGCCCCATGTCGTAGTCGTTCTGGAGGCAAGTCTCCCGTCCGCGGTTCCTGCGGCTGACCCCGTCGCACTCTGCACCACTGGCACTGGCGCGCGACGTGGCGCACCGCTGAGCGCAATCCTAGCACCCAGAATCTCTGCCGCAGCTCGTTCAGGACAGTCGCGTGGTTTCCGTGCTGTAACAGTTCGTGAAAATGCTGTATTAACAGTTTCGTTACGCAGTGACTACCGCCGAGCACGATGGGCCTCTTGTAGTCCTCGGTGACGCCGGTGGCCGCATCTATGCGCCCGTGCATCCTTATAAGCCCATCGTCTCCTATGTTGACCGCCAGCCCTCTCAGCCTGCTGCCCTTGTGTAGCGGCTTCCCGCTGCGGATGCGACCAATATCCTCTTCAAATTCTTCTTCTTGGCTCCTCTTCAGCAGCAGCCTCTCTGCCTCGCGTATCACGTCCGGGTCGAGCGGCAGCAGATTCCTGCTCGTTCGCTCCCGAACGGTGGTCTTCTTCTGCGCCGCTCCTTTCTTTTGATACGGCTTCCAGGCGGGGTCTTGCTCCGCCCTGTTCACGGCGCCAACCGCATTCTTCTTTCGGCACAGTCGCACGAACAACAACACCCTCGCGGTGGCCCTTACCAGTCTGGTCCACTGCGAGAATCTTTCCGGTGACGGCGTCGCGAACTTACTCGCTTTTTCTCTAACGGCGGTCGTTATTTGCGTCTCTTTCTCTTCTCCTGTTCGTTGAGCTTCTAACTGACGGGCACGAGGCCACTTATTTTCGGCCTCGCGCAGGAAAGCCGGACCCTTGAACCATCTGTGGTCCGCGCCGAAATTCTTCGGAACTTTCCGTGTCGCGTCGTCGGCTAGATTCTCCTTCGTGGGCACCCAGCGCCATTGTTGTGGTTTCGTTGTGTCCTCGATCTCGGCCAATCTGTGAGCGACGAATGGCTTGACGCTGGCGTCGGTGAACACGTGGAGCTCCCCCTCGTGTGCGGTGCGCGTGATGCATCGCGGCAACCGTTGGTCTTGCGGCAGGCGCAGGTTGTCTATGTATGTTCTCCATTGCTGCTCTTCTTCGGCTCCGATGTAATCGTCCCACCCGACGCCGCTTCTCCATATGTCTTGATTCTTGTCGAGCTTCTTCTTGACGGACTTCAGCCTGTTCTCTGCTGACTTGTAGTTCACCGGCAACACCTTGTCCGCTTTCTTCCAGAGAAGCCCGACCTCGTAACGCCCGCTCGGCGTTCGCCTGGTGGACTCCTCCAGCTGTGCTAGGGCTCTGGCGTCTGCGTCTGTCGTCGGTCTCCTCGGTTGCACACCAAGCGATTCCACGGCGAAGTGCTCCTTGACCAGCGTTTCCAAATCGTCCTCTCGAGAGGAGACGTGTGCGCACCTTCCAAAGCGCACGGCCTGCGCGCTTCTCCCATTCAAGCCGTGGAGCACCCATCCCAGCAGAGTGTAGGATGCCACTGGCTGATTCTTACCACCTTTTCTGGTGCTTCTGGACACTATCAGCTCCCAGTTGTCCTGGCCTATTAGCAACCTTGGAGACTCTTCTTCGTAGTACAGCTGCTCCGTTATTTTCTTGAGGTGCGCGCATTCCCGCAGCCTCCTTCGGTCGAGCCTCTGGGGCGTGAGACTGATATCGTCTATCGTTCTCACGCCCTTCAGCAACCTCATCTTTTTCTGGTGCGCGCCCTTCAGCTGCACGTCCAGCTTCATGGAGTCCTTCTTCGAGACTATCTTGCCTCCGACGGTCTCCAGAGTGAGGTTCTCCCGCGGTCCCTTGAGTCCAATCTCTTCCGCGACTGCAGAGTCGAGAAGGGTAACCGTCGACCCTTCGTCCAGTAGAGCCATAATCTTCTTTGTTCCTTTGGGCCCGTGTATGATCACCGGGACCATCTTCAGGAACGCTCTCGCTCCCACCGCCGCGTTCACCGTTAGGCGCACGTTGTTTGCCACTTCTTTGGCCGCGTCTTCCACTGCCTTTTCTCGGCGCACCGGGCTCCGCTCCTCGTGAAGCAGTATGTGGTGCGCGCGCTTGCATTTCCTGCACGGCGGCTTCCGACAGTCTTCTTTCCTGTGCCTCCCTTGAAGGCACTTGAAGCAAAGGCGGCTCCTCTTCACTGAGTCCCACCTGTCTTTGACCACTGCTCTTCCAAAATCTTGGCAGTCCAGCATCCGGTGATCGCCGTTGCAGTGTGAGCAGATCGTCTTCACTGCTCTTTCCTCGTGGTGATCCACGGCGACGTGCGCGGCTTGTCGCGCAGGAGCCCGTGGTCGGACCACCTCCTGTACTGCATACGGACTGCATCTGTCGGCCTCCCTGTTCAAGAACCTCATCATCGAGATGAGTTCAGGCGCCTCCTCTTCTGTGTCCGCGGCGAAGTCGTACCATCGGTACCGAATCACCGCAGGCATCTTGTCCACTATGCTCTTCATAATCTCCGGCGAATGGAGATACTGTGGCTTCTTCATGCCCCGGATCGCTGCAACGGTGTTGTTCACTTGACTCGCGAAGACACACACGTCGCGCGCGTTTTCATTGATTCTTGGCAAGCTCTTCAATTTTTCCAACTCGCCTAAGACCAAGGCGTCTGGTCTTCCGAATCTGCGGCGCAAGGCTTCCATGACTTCCTCTGGTGTACAGTCGGAGTACAGGACGCTCTTCACCGCATCCCTGGCCATCCCCCTGATGGCCTTCCGCAGTCGGGCCATGTTCTGTGGCCGACTGAAAAACGAGGCTGTGTCTTCATAAACTGTGTTGAAGGCGATCCATTCTCCCGATGTACCGTCGAACGGCGGTAGTTCGTGCAGGAACGCCGGAGCCGAAGTCCCGGCCCGCGGAGCTGCGTTGATGGCCTTCACTATGGCTTCCGCCAAACCGCATGCGTCGCTCTTCGGTGCGTCGCTGGGCTTGACCTCTTCGGTGACAGCTTCGACCTCGTATTCCTTCACGGGTGTCGTTGTAGTGGCTTGCACCCACTTCGACACGGCGTCTTCTTTGACTGGATCCTCACCTGTACCCGTAGACGAGTCGTCGTCGTCTTCTTCTACTCGAAGTAATTCGAGTCGCGCTCGAGCGGCCGCTGCCGCTGCTTGCGCCGCCTCATGTTCGAGGCGCGCAACTTCTGCCCTCGCTTCCAGCTCCTTCCTCTTGCTGCTTGACCGCGTCGAGCGTCCTCTTCGAACCGTCGCAGCCGGTACGTCTTCATGCAGTCCGGGTGCGCGAGGAGTTTCGGTCGCGGTTGTAGCAGTGGTTGTGGTCCCGTGTGACCACGTCGTGGTGACCGTAGATCCCGACGTGCCTTCAACTCGGGGCGCCGTGTTCGCGCCGGTCGTCGGGGTCGTGGTGGTCGTCGCTGCTGGAAGGCTTGATGGAGCGCCCTTCATGCTTCTAGTGACTGGCATCTTGAGTGCGGCGAACAATCCGGCTCGAAGGACCAGCTGTAGGCGTGCGGAGGTCGGGAACCCGGAGACGGGCACCAACGTTCCGCCGCGACTTCACTGGGCGAGAATCCGAGTCCTTAACTCGGGCGCCGGAGCCCAGCGTATGCACCCCCTGGTGCGTGTTCGGGCACTCTATTTGACGTCTAGCCTCTAGGAATGTCGCTCCGAAAGGTGCGGTTTGTATAGGACGGGCAACGTAATGAAACGCACGATATAAAATATACGCGGAATCGACCACGCCCCGCCCTATGGTAGCCCCGGAGTACACGACCGTAGTGACGCCGGCAAGCAATGTCGCAGTCCGGATCGCTTCGTACTTCGGGCTTCTCTTCAGTCTTCAGGGTTTTTTCCAGGCTTCTTCAGGTTTCTTGTTGCTTCGAGTATCTTCAGGCTTCTTCGTTTCTTCCTCGGAGAGCTCTTCTGGATCCAGTGAATTCTCATTTCTGCTTGCCGGCTTAAGTACTCCGAGGCGTTACCATAGGGAGACCCCCGTAAAATGTTCCTAATTTCGGGTCCATTTTTACTTCGGGGCGCGGTCATTTTCCTCTTTATTTCCATAAGTATCCTACGTATAATTATGTAGTATACACCGATAGATAGGTCTCGTCACGCCCTTTAAAATGACACATCAATCATTAATGTGTGAGCGGTGGGTGCGAAGCTGTTCAATAAAAACATGTCAAAAACAATAAAAATGCACCCAATCCGCCCACACATACTGCGATCGTGGCGTGACGAGACCTTACATAATGTGTTCTATGTGCTACGCCGGGTGATGTGCGCGTGCGTCGTCAACAAATATAGTTATTTCAACTTTTCAAGTACTTATCAAGATCATATCTTAGGCCGTGCCCTATTACTAGTCCTATAGAAGAGGCACCAATATACGCCTTAAGCAGATGGGTTTAGTACGTTGGTGCAATTTGACTTCGCGATAAGTTCAATATAAATCTGTTTCCGTACAAGGAAACCTTTAACTCGGCTGTGATTACGTAGACAGCTTCACGGGGCAGATCGTGACTCTAAACTTATTATCCGAATCAAAGTACACAAGAACAGAACGTATTGTAGGCAGATTTGGTGCGAAAGTAACGGTGTGTGGACTCGGTACTGTCGGCAGAACACTCCGGGCGATCCGACAATCGCACAAGTAAACGATCTCTGGCTCTCCGCAACGGTACTGGGTAATGTTATCTTAAATCACTTCCAAAACTTACGCGCAACTATTGCCTCATACTGTGATTTTATGGTCATGATTTAGATACGACGGATCGATAAATAAGACTCGCATAACAGCATTGTGGGATTATTGGCTGTACCAAATGTGGTCATTGGTGTTGAGATTTTGAATCATTTAAACTACTGCGTGTGGGACTTTTTTGGCTATGTATTAAATTAAACATTATGTAAACCTTGAATATTTTACGATTTGTCGACTTTTTGTATTTATTGGGTATAATATTATGCTATTTTTAGCTAAATAAACTATTAATTTTATAGGGTTTATTATTTTTGACACTACGTATGAATTGCAACGATTGCAACTAATAAAACAACTCCGTATGTAGTCGACTATCTCACCCATGTAGTCGAACTATCAACGGTGTACATTATTTGCACATTTACATACGTAAGTATACTTAGATATTAAGTATCATGTTTCTGATATCGTAAATATTAATGTATTAAATAAACACATACGAGTTTATTTATAACACCACTTCATAACCTTGTTCTAAAACTTGATCAGATAATGGCGTTGCGTACGCGAAAACGTGAATTAAAAAAGGTTTCGTTTTATGGTAACCAACGGAGTATTGAGAACTTCTTCATATAGACGTTAATTGGTGACATTTTGTAGCAAAAATACTGTTTATTATAATCACAGATAATAAGAAGCAGTTGTTAGATTCAGTATACGGTAACAAGATCCCGTAAACAACCATGTACTGGTGACGGTTTGTTGGTCTCATCAAGATTTAACAATACTTTTGTAAAAATAAATTATCCTAGCTTATTTTTTTTACTATAATCGCACTGTGATTTTTTTGGTCGCTACTCGTTAATCTAGGCGTAAAATCGTTTTTGGATTTAAAGTTATCTACATGGGTAGGTGTACCAAAATTTACCAAAACATGTAAACTGTTTAGGTAGGTAATGGTTTTGTCTGGTTACTGCATCCACGATACGCTTAAGAGGTGACACGGCCACGTGTGAAAGTCGGAGTTTTCCTTCACCAGCGTGGTATATGAGACAATGAGACTTAGGGAAACAGAGCGTTGTTCGTGTGCGGCCGCGCGATGTAAAAGTAACAACACGAATACTCTGGGTGAAACTCGCCTGAACTGATTGTGTTGCGCGTATACTCCACCGCTGGCAGCTGCCACGTCACATTCCTGCGTTACGGACAATTATTCAATTGATATTTCACTTGCATCTGCACGTTGCATCGCTCATTCGCTTTGATGGTAAGTTGAATTCCATAAACTACGGTAATCCATAAATGTCGACCGACCGGTCTGGATGTTCAATAAAGTATCTCTCTGTGGAACGCGGAAAGTGTGTATGAAAGCAATAAATTACATGTGTCGATAGCTGAATATACATGAACTCTTAAGCCTCGGTAACGTTGGTATTTCTATTATTGTAACGTTATTTAGTACTCATTCGGACACTTGTGAGGTGCAACAAACTTTATGATTTTTTTTAAGTACATTTAAAACCTCTTTGCACGTCATTTTTAATTTACATGCCATGTGATGAAATTCAATTATTTTTAAAAGTAATTTTAATTTGAACTAAACAAAAATTGTGGTTTACTCAAGGTGTACTATTTGTATGCTAATTCGATTATTTCGTGACTACACGTTTCATTCAGATATAATTTAGCAAAGACTGTACTCAATCATTATATCATTAATTTCATCAGACACCTGTACAGTAATAATGGACAATACCTTTCCATTTTTAATTACTAGCTAGTGAATACGTGATTTAATTTTTGTACTATTAGTTCTATTTGTAAGCGTTACGTTTTGCTCTGCCTAAGTGTGTGTGCGTGCAGGCGCGGATCCAGCCTTCAAAAAAGGTTGTGGTCACAACTCACAGCCCCTCGAAAATCGGCCAAGAGCGAGTGGGCATGCGAGTGGTCGCCATAATGCATATTTACAAAAGATATGTTTATAATATATAACGAATTACTAGAATGTAAGTTCGTTATCATGCTGGGTGTATGCTCGTCATCATGCTTCACAGCTAGTTATAGCTTAGTATTGTGGGCGTATGTGGGGATGTGTCAGATCAAATGGTAGGAAATCATAATCTTACTCACGGAACGCGAGACAGTCTCCACGCTCTTACAGCTCTATTTTCCGTTGATAATATTTACTCTCTTGATCGCAACAAACCGTACTGCTCGCTCGCAGACCGTTGATATGTCCCTGACTTTTCTTTATGAAGTCCCTGACATCTTCAGTCAATATCTAGCGTAGATTCTGTCGAACGCCTATAGAGGGCGTTGGCATTCCGTTTTTTAAAAATCAACTCGATGACGACATATATATTATTAAAAATAAAGCTTAACGACCTAATTCATAGGCAGTTATTAAACTTATTTTATCGACTGTTTTATCTTCTTCGCTCAAACTGGATTCAAAAATAGTTCGAAAGGGTAAATACATTCGATAACTAAAATACGCGCTAATCTCAAGAACTAATGTTTCGAATAGAAAAAAATAGTGTTGCATACCTTATTTATTAGGGAAGGTTATAGGTTATTAGAGATCAGGCAATAGAATCGGATAATCATGAAAAACTGTTGCTAAAACGGGAATTTTTCTGCTTCTAAGATCTTCCATTGCGTAAATTGTTACCAAAATTCATGTTATTTATCATCAACTGTTCCTCTTAAAAAGTAAAAAGTGAACTCCACGATAGAACTGAATTTGATGATATTTTTACGATAGCAAAAGTTAAATAAGTTATGTAATTTATTTAGATAAATTAACTACTCACATTTTTAATTAATACATTTTATTCACATGCTTGGAAATATAATTTAAAACGTCGATAATTTCATCTATATCCAGATTAACATTTATGTATTTTTTTGTGTGTATTATGATACTGTTTAATTAAATAAATATACCGGGTATCTCAAGACTGCTACCGAAAACGAAGCCGGGTGGTAGTTTAAGTGACTACAAACACATTGCAACTAAAAATTTCGTAAAGAAACGCGACAATTATTTTTTATGATTTTTTAAATATCGTCATTTTTGGGTGGTAAATCCATAGTTTTTGCTAAAATAATAATTTTAACTCTTTAATACTTTAGAGTATTTATAAATAAAAGGGTATACACTATTATTTTAGGAAAAAATGCATTTACCACCCAAATATGGTCAAAGGAAAAAAATAACAAAAAAAAAATTGTCACTTTTTTTTGCAACTTTTTCTGTTGCATTGTGTCTGAAGTCGCTTAAACTACCACCCGGCTTTGTTTTCGGTAGCAGTCTTGATATACCCTGTATAGCCTAGGAAATCTTTCCTGTGACGTTGAGGCCTACAAGTTACAACTAAGACTGTACTCTGCTATTTTATTATATTAATTATGATATTAGGGCATTGGATATCATCCATTTCAAATCTCAAGGAACTGTAAAATTGTGACAGCCCAAGCCTAATAGAGTTGTAAGCATGCCCATTTTGCCCACAATGCAAGGATGGATCCGCGCTTGTACATATTATGTGTACGATGAGTAAAATAGGTTCAAAATAAACCATACCATAGTAGTTAAATAAAAGTTTTGTAATTTCCCTTCCTAACTATAAGTTATATGTATGTACTCGTATACCTAAATGTACTCAATTTATAATTTATTATTCTTAATAACAAGTGAAACGATTTCTGTTTTAATTTATCATAATTTGCTCATAGATTGAAAATTCAAATCTGCATGTTTATCTAAATTGTAATCAAAGTAGTTGGTGGCAAAAAAAACTATACATGGCTTACCGAGGAAAAAACATCGAGGATATAAAAAGTCAAATTATGAACTCGTTTTGTAACGTCTCGAATATTATTTAATGTGTTCATTTCCAGGGCCATATATTTAGATATTTCTTTCTGGACCATAGGTCTGATAACAGTAGTACTAAGTAATCTGTGGATAACAGCTTACCACTTTGTAAAACCGTTTCATTAAATTCAAAGATTTTGTTTGTTACCTAAGATAAATGATACGTAGTCATCTTAGTAGTCATATAAAATATTATATATCTAATATTCCAGGAACAGATAATATGGTTGAGCTCTAAATTACAATGATTTATCGCAAGGTATTATTTTTCCTATTATGGCGTGCACATTCTGCGAGGCTGGCGTCTAGCGCAAAGCCTTCCCGCAGGATTGTGAGACGATGGCGTAGTCGTAAACACTTTGATTTATTGTCGTGAAGCCATTTTGTGGCCGTACATCAATTTGAAATTTCATAGCCAAAGCCTTTGCGGTAATTGGTTGTAACTTATATCTTATAAGATCGAGAACTGATTACTTATATTTAATCGACTTAATTATCTTACAGAATCAATGTATTTTATGGCCTGATTATGAAAGCCTTGTGTGATGTTTGGTGCAATTGTATCATACAGCAATTTAGAATATATCAGTATATATAGTGAAATTATTACGTTAATGTGTTATCAAAATTTTTAAAATAGACTAGTTGCTTATTCTATTAAAAGGCGGCATTATGTAAATGAAAGTAAAGTTGTCCAACTGCCTCGCGTCCATGGGCACCGGATACCTGCCACCGGTTCTGGATAATGTCTATTGCATCCATAATTTAAAACCTGTAATGACTCTTCTTCCTTTGCCTACAATGAGTAGATGTTACACCGGTGCATTTCAATTTCATACTTTAATAAAGATCATTTTACAATAATACTGCATGCTTTGAATTTAAAAGACTCTTCAGCGTTAGTATTACTACGGGTTACGGGTTTATTATTAGCTTAAATTCGCAGAACCGATTTATACGAAGAAGACTGCAGTTTATGTTCACACCGTGACGTTAAAAAGTTAAAAACAAGAATACAAAAAATCAGCGTCCAAATTTTTACATCCTTGTTGGGAGTCTACAAAAAACGCAAATTATTCAGACAAAATGAGTTCGATGAACATAGCAGGATCAACAACAGGCTCCGTAGGTATACATCGACATTTTTTTGCCTGATCTTTACCGGCGACTATCAAAGCAATAACCGGCTTTACAAACGGTACTCACGAAAATATTTCTTCAGATCTGCCACCCTCCAAAGAGCCTCCTGTAGGAAACACTGCTAGACCGGTGCCATTAATACAAGTTTGCCGTTTCATAGTCACTTGCGCGGGAACTATCAGGCCTCCATGCGTGCGAGTTGCACGGAGTCTAAGGACAAACTAAGCGAATTTCTGGGTGTCCGTAATGCGTGACGGGTGCACGTGCTCCATGCTCAGGCGCGTTCACAGAGTACTTGGCGCGTTGGACCACGAGCTAGAGCCTACTGCCTAGTAGCAATGTGCAAGAATCTTTGGCGCCATCAACCACACGCGTGGTTAACTCCCGCTGCCGCGCCGCGCCGCGGTGTAGCAAATTTTGTTAGGTACTGTGAAAATTCAAAGCACTTTATGTTTCCCATTCAAGTTATTGCTGCAGACGATACAGCTGAGCATTTATTTTTGTTACTTCATAAACAGAATCTCATGCTTAGAAGGTATGCAGTAGGGAATTCTCAATTCAGTCGAGTAGCTTAATATAAAATAAAATATTAAACACATTTATTTTAAATTATTACTCTATTAACCGACTAAGACAGATTTATTATGAGTTTATACTTAACTTACACGCATAAAAGCACAGTCATTAAAACGAAAATGTATGTCGTATGAATGAATAATAACTCTAAGTAGCTTGTCTATTGTAGCTTTCTCTGGGTAAAACATATTAGGTAATCAATTCATAAATTAATTAGTATGTACATATTTACTTTTATTGCCAAACTAATTTTATCATGTGAGGCGTGTACATACTTACCGGGCTTTACGGCATATCGTTTTTGTTTTTAGATCTTGCGTTAACAGCGAAAGCGTTTTTTTTTCTTTTTTGCCGTCGGTATTTATTTTCCAGTAGTCATGCTTAATCATTTTTTATTTTCTACTTACTTCCATTCAAATGCCAGAGGCAGAGGTAGATCGTAAATAATATGTCTAGTAAGATCTAGCACATTATAATGTCAGTGATTTGTTTAAAATTATTAGGGTAACTACAGTTTCAATGACAATTAGAATAAAAATAACAAATTAATATCTTACCTGTTTAATTCTTGATTGTTCTTGTTCCAGATGGCCGCTTTGTTTCTTACTTGTATGTTGGGACTTGTGAGTTTTGTGATTTTTACACGTAGATTAGGGACACTTCTTCGGCGTGTTCATTTAGTCTTGACCCCACACTAAGATCGAGTCTTGTGTCGTGGGTATCAGGAACTTCGAGAGACTTTTCGGTCTTACAAACACCCAGACCCAAAAGAAATATTTGTGGGCTGCATAAACATTTCTCTCGGTGCGGGGATCGAACCCGCGGCCTCACGTTTCACAAGCGGCGTCTAACCGACTGCGCCACGGAGGCTGTCGTAAGTAATGACACACGTCAAATTAAAGGAAGTATTATTACATTTGGCCATTTAACTTATTTAACAATTCTTCTAAATCAGGATCACATTTTGCTAGTAAGTAGTAACAACTCAAAAAAGTTCCTTTATTATCTATCTGCGGTAACTCTACGAAAAGCTAAATTAGTAACTTCAAGAAGTAAAGTAAGTTCTTGGCGCCAAAAAATATTTCTGTTTTATATGGATTGTTACTCCTCATCTAATGTCCAATGTAACCGGTATTTTTCATAAAAAAGACGTGAATCCAAGTGAATTTTAGATATTTCGTGTCTCTCTATCGCATTAACGTTTCCATTCGTTGGCGTTTCCAGTCGCCATAACCTTCAACTCTAATCATTTTGTTTATTCATCTTTATCTTTTTGTTGTCAACTGCTGGACATAGGCCTCCTCCAAATTGCGCTATTTCACCTTTCTTCGGTTTGTGGCATCCAACATCGAGCAACGACCTTTTGCAAATCGTCACTCCACCTAGCTGGAGGACTTCCTATACTACGTTAGCCAAGACGCGGTCTCCTCTCAAAAATACATTTACTTCAACGGTTATCGGTTCTTCGACAAATGTGGCCAGCGCACTGCCACTTCAGCTTCATAATCCTTTTTGCTGTTTATGACTTAGGTTCTCGGACGGATAAGCTCATTACGGATCTTATCCTTCAAAGAGACACCGAGCATAGCACGCTATATAGATCGCTGAGCGACCATAAGCCAATGGACTAGTCGTACTGTGAGTGTCCAAGTCTCAGCACCTTAGGTTATGACAGGTATGTCGTACTGGTTGAAAACTTTCGTTTTCAGGCTTTGTGGTAAAGTTGACAAGAAGATTCGACGTAGTTTACCAAATGCTGCCCAGCCCAGCTGGAACCTCCTCGTAACCACTTTCTCAAACTTGGTTCTACCTTGTTAAAGGGTCTGCGCCAGGTAGGCATATTCGGAAAAAAACTTTGATCTAGTGGCCACATACACCGACAGGTTGGATCAAGGTGGTGGTTGATCATTAGAGTAGGTACTTTGGTTTTGTCGAAGTTAATTCTATGATCTATTCGCTGTGAGGCTGAAGCCAGGCCGTACAGCATCTATTGAAGCTCCTCCAGCGTTTCCGCCATCAAGGCTATATCGTCAGCGAAACGTCCTCTACGTTGGTTTATTATTTTATTTTATTATTTATTGTCACTGTCTCATAAGAAGGCGCCATCGGGCTTACAGTGACCTTTCTCAATCACAAATTGTTTCACTTCGCTTTTTAATTTTTTCCACTCCTATTAATATGGTGTCTTTTTCATTTTTGTTCATACTTGCAAGTGATTGTTTTGTGTCTGAAAATTAACTATCGCCGAGATTTGGTATTTTGGGATTTTTAGTTTCGTCTATTCGTTCATTTGCCTCTGTTTACTCGCCAGTTCTTCAATAAATTGCTCGTTCCCAAAGTAATTACTTATTTTAGGTAACTTTTCTTTTAGTTGACTTCTTCTTTCTCTTTGATTTTTCGCTGCCACTTAAATAGTTTCTAGAACAATGTTTACCTAAATTTAT
This sequence comes from Hyles euphorbiae, assembly GCA_023078785.2. NCBI lineage: Eukaryota > Metazoa > Arthropoda > Insecta > Lepidoptera > Sphingidae > Hyles > Hyles euphorbiae. The sequence goes on from CM041036.1 coordinate 6,938,699, forward strand.
TTGGAAAATATTACCATAATATTCATAAATTGTAATTTATCGGTTATTAACTAAGATTTTACTATAATGAAACAAAAATAAAACATTTAAATCGAATATTATGGTGAAATGTTTGTCATGTTTAAAATGTAACCAATTATTTATTATTATTAATTAATTAATGTCGTTATTAATGTTACATTATTTTCTGCTTACATCCTGTCGGGCTCGAGCCTGAGGTCCTATCGAGCCGGGTCACTGTCGGGCCTGAGCCCTGTCGGACCAGGGCCACCCTATTGTTACGCCACTGGTATTTACCGTATGTCATTGAATTGATTCGACGTCGATACGACTTTCCCGTTCCGCACCGTCGACCTGGTTGACGAGCGTTTTCTTTCATATGCGTCCATGTAGAGCCGCGAAATAATGATCTAATGGTCACATGCAATTGATATTAATTTTGTTCGGGAACATAATGTCGGTGATTTTTTTTGTTTTAATCGCCGATTCATTTGCGTATATACACAAAACTACATGCACTGTCTGACGGATTCGTCAACGTCTTGATCAAATTACTGGTCCAATGCCTAAAAGGGGAATGCCCGTTTTACTATGAAACTTAGTATCGGTGCAAAGATTTTTGTGCCTCGATGAAACCTACTTTTTGTGTCGGGGAAAATATATATTTTAATATAAACAAAGTTGCGATCCAGGCCAAGTGCTCTTGAAGAAATGAACTTGAAGTTCGATAAAAAAAATGCGACAAACCATAAAAAATGCTATAGTGAATTTTCAGCAGTATAGATATAGGGATCAACGATATTTTTTATCGATGCTGTGAATCAGAATACTCCTTTAACAACGTTAGCATCAATAAAACTTTTCTTTTTACCTAGGTTCAGTTCGCTTCCAACAGATTGCTGTGAAAATCCTCGAGAAATGCAAATGGATACTCTATCTAGAAGTACATCGGGCACTAAAAAAAGGTTCAACATTGTAAGTACTTACTTCTTGTACCTGGGAGAAAAATAGCTATAATACTCTATCTCTAATATTAATAATTAATCATTATTAATATTAATAAAAAAGGTCGTGCAATATCATATGGTTTTCATAATTTGCACATATTTTACGAGGGTATACGAGAGCATTGATGAGGTGAATAAGGTTGCTTCAATTGGTCTTTCCTAATATAGAATACGAGGTAAAAACATGTTGGGAAAAATATTGATCGTTGACAAAACATGACACAATGGTGGTAATGACGGTGCTGGAAAGAAATTGAAAATGAAGAAAAAAGTGTTGGTAACTATGTAAAAAACAGCTGCAACAAGGCGGAGCAAGGTTCAACCGTTAGTTAATATGCACGAAATGCTGATCAGAATGGTATCGCATGAATAAACACATTGTCTTTTTTTAAAGATGGTTAGTCGGTAAATCATTCAGTAAATTTTGATTTCATTTACAAAAATAACAACAGGAAATGATTCCATATAAGGCCTATTATCCTACCTATTATCCTAAGATCAATTACAATATTACTATAAGCTAGAAGCTACTAGGTGATCAGACGTACATTAATCTAGATGTCTATAAAAAATACGTCCACTTTTTTCATTACCGAGAATTGCTTAATAACTTAGAAGTGATTTGGCAAATTTGGATTCAGCATACAAGAAATAAATCAAGTTTTTTTTTTATTCTAGTGCCATTCCATCAAAAATATACACTTAGAAAAGAGGCCAAGTGCGATACAAGGGGTGTGCAGTCACTGAGTGTTGTTTTATCGGCTTCATCGGTAACATATCTATTTATTGACGTTTAGAACTGGGCCAAGTTATGTTTTGCAGACTTTCTTCCCAAATTCCACCCATTATTTATGATGTATGCACAAATTATGTTGGCATGATGAGTTAACAAAAATTATACTTTATATAAAGGCATTCATCTCACATAGTGGCAAGTAGGGTGTTACTTCATAATCACAAGCCTATTTGTATGATTTGTTCTCCTTAAAATGTTTTGGTTGAAATTATGTTTTCACTGTCCTAATTTCTTGCCTATGTCCTGCGCCATAAAAAAAACTATTATATTAAACATGGCCCCAAAAGAGTTAAGAAAAAGAAATGGCATTGCATAAATATATACCACGCTCCATTACGTATTCATTCACTCTTCTGCTAGTGACAAGTAGGTGACCCAATTCATTGGAGCATATCAATCTGTTACTTTATTAAACTGGCCATGAAGACCCGACTATTTTCTACTGTGAACATTAGCGAAAATTAAAAAAGTCCACTAATATTATTCACTGAAAATGGAAAGCACTTGAACAAAAACGGACCAATGATTTGATTAATAAGTTAAAAATACACTTCAGAACCTGAACTTTAGTTCTTATTATTGAAGAGAGCAATAGTTTAACATAGGTATGTGATCACTATCCAAAACAATAATATATCTACAAATATTGAGTAGGTATAACAGCCAATGTTTATATTCATTTTAAACGCTCATTTGGTTTTTTTATATTTAGTACTAATTAAGTAGGTTTCTAAAAGAAATATTTTTATGACCACCAAATATTTGTTACATGTCTAGATGTTTTGGGATCAAAGAGCCTCTCGTAGTTTCTGGTACCCAAGACACAAAAGTATCTTTAGATTGAAGATTACCTACATGTGCTGGGTTACTTTTTCTTTCATTCTGATTGAATTTTCTGCACGATCGCTGTCCTTTCACACTTCGTTACTTTAATTCTGTACAAAGAATCCTACTAGATCTCACTAGATCCTGTATATTGCGCGCTCAATCTACGCTCCTGTTTGCAACTTCCATAGATAAGAAATTATTTAACAATAGATAAAATTAATCAATAATCCGCCCCAAATACGTCCCTTTGCAGTTCCCGGGACTTCTCTACTATTCTTCTATCATTGATCCTTCAGAAGGCTTAGCCCAATGCCACCAAACTGATCTACTAGTATTCCCATACCATAGAAATTCCAACAAATCGCTATAGAATGATGCATGTTGTGTTCCTCGCGTTTTCCTTCGCAATCATAGTGTGTGGTGATTGACTATCACTACACACATGACTCCAAAGTCAGTGGTGTACGTACCCTGGGATTTCCGATTCGAACATGCGAGTCACGGCTACCGTGAACATGATAATATTGTTCGAATATAGAATATTTTTCTATTTTTAAATAGCTGTTTTTTCTAACTAATCAACTTTCTAATTAATTAAGCTGGTGCGTAAAATACTACAATTTGAGATAATATTACAAAAATTAGAATAAGCCTGACAATCAAACTCTGCGTAGTGCGCCGATAGAAAGCTTTGCGCGTGAAGTTTTATACCTAATTGTTATCGTTAATTTTATTGTATGTCTTAATCACCACATATTCAAATATATCATCAAAATAACCAAATACAAAAAAAAAATACCAGTCATAAATTCCGAAAAATATCTTTAATTGAATCCAATTGTTTAAACTCAAAACAAAACAATACTTTCGCTTAATTTGTAATTTGCATTTTAATGGCTTTATTAAAAACCATACAAAATTATATCGAATAATTTAAAAGAACTTGGATTTAGAGACTAGATGGACAACATAATGTACACAATAAAAAGTATAAATTAATTAGGTACTACAAATAAAAATGAATGTATCAATAAGTCTACTATTTAAATGGAAGGTGATTAATGATATGATATTTATGTTTACTACGGTAAGGGCTTCATTGAAAGATATCTACGTATGTTAGTATTAAACATTTTGTCATCATCATTTGTGCAGGCAGGAGCAATCAGTGCATTAAGAAAAGAGGAAATCGATTTTGGAATTAACAAGATAACCTAATCAAATCATTATCTACATACATTCAACGGTATCTAAATTCGTAGAGACTGACAATCTTATTCATAAACAGTTTAGGTATAAACTTTTTTAGTTATCGAATGTGTTCATCGCTCGGACTGAATTCAAAAGTCGTTTCAAAAGGACATTATATTCGATAGCTAAAATAGATTTAGAAACTGTCTATGAATAAGGTCGTATGTCGAAGCAAGCTACGTAACGACACTACAATTACAACAGTTATATTATTTACATCACTTAGCTATGTGGCTATTTTATACAAATTTCCTTGATCAGCCTTTCTTTGGAAAACGTACATCGAAACGGCTACGGTTGTTGTCTTTGTGTGCAAATGCACATCCGCGGACATAGCTATCTAGTCGGTCCAATTTACGACTGTAATTACGGAAATAGCTTATACATTGTTGGTGTCCATTCAACACAAGTTAATGTTCCGCCAGGGACATTACTTCGAGTCGTTCCATCCTTTACATCCGTTAAGAAGCGTTCAGTCAATTAACCTACTGGTCGTTTTAAGGACTTATACCAATACAACAATCGTATTCTCGATCTATCTATACAAATCAGACCCAGTCTTATCCGAAACCTTGTGACACTTTCTATACATAAAGCTAACAATATAAGTGGCGCTAGGGCTGGAAGTGTTATTTGGTGAGTTGCGGGCGGTCATCGTCGTCGCTGTGCTCCTCCTGCAGGAGCAAGCTGTCGGGAGGGCCTCGTGGCGGCGCGCGGGAGTTGCCGGTCCTCCGCGTCCCGCCGCGCGTGAACATCCGCGATAGTTGTGCGAATTTTTTCCGAGATACTGGGGAAATAAAATCATCTCTGTAATTGGGAGTAAAAACGTTAGCAATTAACTATTGGACTTGTTCATGAAGGTTCAAGTTAAATAGCATATAATTTATCTATAGGTAACGATAAAAGCTAATTAATGCAACATGATATAAACATGTTTGAATGAAATGATTTTATGATTCTAACTAATTAAATAGGAATAATAAGGAAATAGGAATAATAATCTGGACTTGGTAGATATTATTTGTCATATTTGGATAAGTTTATATGTTGCTATCATTGTAAACAATTAACTAATGGAAGAGAGGCAAATTAGCTTTGCATCCTCCTTCTATAAACATTGATTAACACCGAGGCAGACTAATTTAATTATTATAATAGGCGACTCACATTTGCCCATATTTTTGAGTCTCTCCTTGAAAGCTGCTTCGTCGTCGTGACCTTTGGATTTATGCCCTTGTTCACTGTCCAAGGCTGCCATAAATTCTTGGTTCCACCGCAACTCTGCCATGAATTCCTCATTTTGTAGAAAAGTTGCAATACGATCATCGTCCATATCAAGACTGAGATCAATTCTAGCATCTGTTGAAGGCGGTATACGAAGGAACATAGGCGGCAAGGGACCCAGCATTCGGGGCACCCATTTTCTTCGTATTGCTAATGGAACTGTTTCATCTTCTATATCACTGTAAAAAAATTCATTTAAAATTGCATCGTAAACAAAATATTTTTGTACAATTTGTGTTAGACCTAGGTAATATTTTTCAACTAAAACAGTCTATCGTCACGAATCAGTTGTTTGGTATATAATTACTTATAATTATATATGTATTCATAAAATTTAACGTTTTATGTTTTGCAATGTTTAGGTAGTTACTAGTTACCAAAGACATTTTTGTTTCTTTGTCAGGTATTTCATAAATGTGTTAGCATATTTAGTACGTTAATAAACCATATTATGCAAATTAGAGCCTACAACCGCAGTAGCAATGCTGAATGCAGTAGAGTACCAAGCATTTTTTTGTCACACTTATGGTATGCATTCTGTGTGCTACCCATGCAAATTACAAGAATAGGGTCTGATTTAATTACATAGGCTGATAGGTTAGGCTGATAGATTTTATAGGATCGCCCTCTATTACTTCGTCCTGGTTGCAACTCTGCCTACGCCTTCTGGGAAAAAGCGGCAGTTCATGTATTTATGGTAACTACGTAATTTATAGTTTATATAGATAATTTGTAGAATTAACTTCTGTGTCTTCAGAATTATTGTTAAGCACGATAATATTACGTTGACATAGTACTAGAGATATATGGATAATTTATCATAATTCCAGGTCAGTACACAAGGCATTGAGCGTAGGCTAAAATCCTACCCACTCATTTAAACGATGTAAAACATCAAGCGAATGCTAACGACTTGTAATCAAGAATTTGCTGAAATAGTCACATTGTTCTAGATAAAGAGACTATTGTGGGAAAAATAGATTATTTTTATTAGCTAGATGTAGATACAGTCTCAAAATTCCTTCAGATGTCACATTAAGGCTTTCTTTGTAGAAAACGGGGCTGTTTTGATTAACTATGTTTGCTGTTCTGATTTCATTGGTTAGCTATCATTCGGAATACTGATGAAATTTAGTTGAAGTATGGAAGTTATTTATGATTCGATGAAATATTTATTAGAAGTGTGGGTAAATGAATCAGAAATTTCTGAATTCCTAGGCTAAATGGTAGCAAGCAACTCAGCAGGGAGTTGGGACTCTCTGTAAACAGATACAAACCAAGCTCATAGTGGTGGATGGATCTGGGAAGTCAGACCATGATTCCAATATCAATAATGATGGTTCAGGCGTTAAGTGCGCAGGAAAATTGGCATGATTAAGAACGCAAAGTCTCAGTTTTAAAATATCGCTAGAGATCGCAAAATTCCCGTAAAAAACAAAACCAAATACATAGGGGTCTACTCGATCTTTTCGTACGGAGCTAAAACTTTGACACTGATAGTTGCAGACTGCAAATGCGTTGGCGCCTTTGATATGTGGTATTGGAGAGAGATGCTTATCCCTTGGAGAGCATTTCGGACTGTCGCTTCGTGTCCATATTGCTCACAATCTGCTCGTTGTTGACACCCAATGTCTACGCAGAATCTTAGAATACTAAAGTCGCATTGCAATGAACCTCGAGAAACTCATTATAAACGGCAAAGTAGACAGGAAAAGGCCTCGTGGGCGCAATCAAACACGTTGGTCTGATCAGCACCGACTCTACATTTCACAGCACCCTTTACATCGCCAGAGACAGATCCAAATGGAGAAAACTCGTTTTATATCTCAGTACTGACTCACTAAAAGAATACGACGTAACGAGGAGGAGCAGTGTAAAATGGGAAATGTAAAAAAATAATAATCACGAAACCATATATAGATTAATAGTATTTTAGTGAACATTATCCTTAGTAATTAAATTGCTTTCTCTTGAATTCTGAGAACATTTTCCCACTAAGCATTAAAAAATAATTAATTAACTATTTCACAAAATGTTTATAAATTATCTAGCCTGAAGTTTCAAGAATGTAATAAACGTGCCTAATGTCGATACTTTATTTTCTACCTAGTATTGTTTTGATCCAATCTGTCTTTCGACATGGATACCTGTAGTGTAGTTGCGAGTAATATCATCAAAATAATATGGTAGAGTCTTAGCCTTAAATTTACATGACTAGCAGATAATATATTCGACCTAAGTGTTGCATTGTCTGAAGACTGAAAGAAAACCGAAGTAAAGTTATAGTTTGGCTGGTGCGTTTTCTTCGGTAGGTCACATTGTCAGAGACTTAAACTGAGACTTGCCATAAACAAGTTTTAGGTATTGTGTTGCGGGCCGACTCAACACAATTCAACGCGGTAGGGTTGTCTACTTACTTATTTTTATACTTGGCGAGCTTAGTTTCTATGATTGACGGGAAATTCCAAACGATTCAATATATTTGCAACCCAGGCGGGCTAATCATACAAGCTCTGCGGCCCGCAGGTTGAGTATGGCTGCCCTAAACCAGCCACCTAGTTAGGTAATGGTTAAATCCCGTCTTTTAAAATAATTATAATAGCCATTTCGTCTTATGTGTTCCGTTCCACGATGCGTTCCACGGAGCGAGCCTATAGCTATACCAGCCAAAAAATCCTGATCCTGGACTGATAAATGAATAGAAAAATCCAATATGAAATGGCGTCGGGATTCGAACTCTAGACCTCAGCTTGGTAAAACTGCGCCACCGAGGCATTCAAACGTTTATCTTCTGAACGGCACGTATATTGAAACAAAAGTAATAACTAAATTAATCAAAGTGTTGGACATAGCTGGTTCACATCCTAATTTCTTAGGCAATTGTGGAATTCCAAATCTGAAATATATCTCCTCTTCTGAGGCGATCCCTGTTAGGGTCCAATTTTGCATTCGTATGATTATGGAAAGACTAATCTGTCAAATCGTGATGCATCTGTAAATGCAACTGCTAGTCATAAATCTCATATCCAAAGAATAGCCGGGGCGGTTGCAATAAAATATTATAATTAATGAAATTATTATTACGACATTTATGAATCTCAAGTAAAAAAATAACCCCCTCGACTCTCAGTTCCAATGGATATTTGTAGGCAGTTAGTCATTTTCATAAATTTCCATTCTATTAAACTCATACTACCAGTTATTTTGCAAGCTTGTCTGAAATGTTAAAACCAATACCCTATACCGTTTTTAGTAAACTTATTGATACAATAATATTTCATAAACATAATATACTATCTGAAACCATCAAAATCAATTGATAGCAAATTCGTTTAAACAAAATAAAATCAGCAGTTTGTTTTATTTAGATCCTTTGCTCATGAAGCAGTTTAAGAAAACATGTTTGATGCAGGTTTAATCGCATGATTACAGTATTTCATTTCAGGTCTTCCAGGTACTGAAGTCAAAACTATATTTCAAATTGTTCAATAATTTGTAAAATGGAAACAACAGTGTTTAAAGCTAAGGATTTCAGATTTGGCAGCATAAATAAATAGATATGCTGTCATGTTTCGTGTTCATTGTATCAATATTTCTGCTAGTCATGCTAACCTGTTGCCTCATTTGTTTATAATTATAACAGTGTCAGTTTGATACGACGGCAGAGGTCAAAGGTCATCAAGTATTTACCTTTTCATAATTCTGTTCCTTCGACTGATCGTGTGCGGTCAATATTGTTTTATACAGTAACGTATAATTGTGGTAAAGCAAATATAATGTTAAATGAACTCACACTAGTGCGGTGGTGTCATTGTCGTCGCAGCTGTCTGCTGGTCGGGTGGCGCGCCGGTCTTTGCGTTTGCTCGGCGTATAGTTTTCCACACGCTCCATCTCTAGCCGCAGTCGCTCGTTTTGGTTGTCAGTGCTCATAGCCAACAGCTGGTCAATGGTGGCGTCCACAGCGCCTTGGTTTGCGCGCAATACCGCCTCAATGACGTCGTCATCCATGTCGGGAAACATCGTTTTGAAATCGGTCATTGCCTGTGTGAACTCGAGCTGCATAGTGGATGCCATCGCGCCGCCGGTGAGCGGCACGCGAACCGCGAGGGACGTCACGAGCGCGCGCCCCGCGCCGGCGACACAGCTGATATGTGACGCAGAAGTACCGCAGTGCCGGTGAAGATAGTCACCGTGCGGACATAAGCCATCGTAGCGGCGCACTAGACGCCGCCGGCCGCCTGAGTCCTGCCGTCCGGTCCCCGATACTGGCGCCGCTAGCAGTAGCCGGCCCTAGTCGCAGTGTAGTGCACTGAGCGATACCATGATGTGCAATTTTCACTTTCGTAATTTTTAGCGAGGAGTGCGCAGGCGCGAGGCAGGGCGGCAGGCGGCGGCGGGGCGCGTCGCGGGGACGCGTCGTCGATATAAATAGAGAATGCACGATGCGCGCCTCCCGACTGACATCCACCGCCGATACACGGACGCACAGGATCACCCTTTGTTGTGCGCATGTTGTAAACGGCATTGTTTGTAAATTGCGTTACTCACCAAATGTGACCTTTCGACGTTGCGTATCGTTAGGTTGGTAAATACTGATTAGTGATTGGTTAGCAGTTTGCAGCCCCAATCATTGCGCTCTAATATCGTTTCGACATAATTGGAGCAGCTTTTAATTGTTTCATTCCAGTAATTGAACCTTACAAACATTCTTTAATAAAACGGACATTGATAATAATTTGCAAAGAAATGAATTGCTGAAAAACAGGTAGAGCATGTCCTGTATTCTCTAACAGCTTTCCGGTGGACTGGATAATTGTACTATACGTACAAATACATAGATGGAAAGTATAATACTGCTCGCATCCCTTACATAGGAATTAGGCACAGGAATTAGGAGATTAGATAATGCATACGCAATTTCGAGCAGATTGGTAGATATATTTTTTTGACTGGACGAAAAAATCGCATAGTGTCAGACAAAATTTGGTTCCGTCAGCTTTAACTTTAACGATTATTATTCGTAAAAATTTACTGGATTGAACGGTACCTAGAGTGCCTAACTCACAAAAAGCTGGTCAGAGCGACTGGTTTTCCGTCGTTTCGTTAAACGAGTGGCAATGTTGGGAGCCTGACACTTCTTATTAATTTTCGTCCCTTTCTCCTCCCATTTTACACTTAATCACTTGCAATCAAGTAAGTGGTTTGTTACTTTGCCGGACCATGGCCGGACCGATGCAATAAAATAAGTCTTAAAGATACTTCATTCGTAGTCGAAAAAATTACATCACTTCCTATTTCCCAAGAAAGAATTTTGTAAGGTCACAAAAATAAAGTTTTAACTAGTTCTTCGCCGAATTTCTTGGCCAGAACAAGTTATGTTTGTGAAACCGTGCCGTGACAATATAGCCGTGAATATGATCTTTCTTAGAATAAATAAAAAACAAATAAGTTTTACGTATGATTTATTTTCAAGAGAACCTTATGTAAAGTACAATTACATTTGAAACTCACAGATTTCTCAATAGTGCAATCTACAAAAGGTACTTAAATAATCTGAATTAAAAAATAAATACTTAATAATAAACACAATGGAAACTGAGCAAATAGCATTAGGTGTCCGCTAGCTCCACGAGAATGAGCACTGGCTTTCTAGTATTGCTTTAATTAAATTTACGAAATAAGTACATAATAATAACACTGATTGTGTGAATACTGTTAGATTTACACTTTAGGCCATTACGATCCCTACCTACACAGTGCAAACTTGACAGAACTAATTAATGTTTGCCACCCATTTCAACATTTATGATTAAATTAGGTTAACTTTACCCCACAAATTCTAAAAGCGGATTAACTGCTCTTCAAAAATATTGGCCAAAGATATTGATAAGGCACAACATCAGTTACGCATTGTTTTTGACTTCATTCTTCATAGTATAATGTTATTAGGTGATATACCTCCTTAGTAAGTAGTTTCATTCCAAATGATAGACAAACAAACAAATAAGTCTACAATTGGCAAAATAGTTGGCGTTATGTCACAACACCCTAAACAGGTACTATAATAAGTAAAGGCGTATTATTATTATAAAAGTCAATAAGCTCCTATTTCTTTGTTACGATTATGAAATTTCTTGTACAAGCAACATTTATAATGCGTGTCCGACTCCCTGTAACTAACTAATTCCACACAAAAAGCGCCTATTTTATGGAATCAATTACATGTATACTTTAATTACGTCTCTGAGATGCGACATTTCATAGGGCTACTCTAAGACACATATATATTTTAGATGATTCCGACACTAGGAATAAGAGTCCAAAAGGATTTTATGTCATAGAAAAATAAAATTTTATAAACATAACGTAATGGCACTACAGTTACATATGACAACATTATTAGTGAAAAAGTAATTGACAATACCGACAATAGGGAACTTGCACTGATTAGTAACATAATTATATGCATTGTAAAAAATAAAGTTAAATTCATTTCAAAAGTATACGTATAAATGCCAAGAATTATAAAAATTATATCCAAAACGAGTTTAAAATAACGTTTACTTAAATTATAATTCTAACATAGTACAAAAACATCCCAAAAATAATTCATTTTTGACATCTTTTTCTCGAAATCATAAATACAACTTCCATTACAATTTTGGTGCAAGATCCCCATTTTTTGGTACAGTCGCGATTAGAATTCACATTTTTATATCAAATCAAATGTGGGTTGATGAAAAGTAAGTATATGAAAAGGAAACAATTGGAATGCAATTATATATGACGGCTAAACAATTAGGCCACCACAACGTATTTGAAATGGAAAATAATTTGAAAGAATAGAGTAGCACATTTTGAGTTGATCTAATTGTTTCAACCGCCAATGAAATAATTATGTAATTGAACATATTCCACCATATAGATATATTTCTAGTCGTGTTATTGTTTTAATAAAATAAGTCAAACTATAATAAACAAACCAATAATGATCACACAACGTTACGTCACTTTTACACAAAATAGACATATCTACATGTATAAATGTTTTTCAATATAGAGGTGGAAAGAGAAAAATCAAAAATACATTTAAAATACACATTAAATGAAATTTTCACTGAGAGCAACGAGGTTCATTACTGGACATCATTAGTTTTCGTGAAATAAATCATATTTTTAGCCCGAAAACATACTATAATTTAATTAATATTTGTTACAACATTTTGTAAATAGGGAAAATGAATTTGTTGTAAAATAATTTTTGTACTTTTCGTGATAGAGTTTAGTTTAGTGGTATGCATGTCCTCAGTGCTTTCAGTGAAGTGTGTGTGAGATTCAGACTCGCGCCTGTGCGCCCTGGCTGGGCAGCACCACCACGGTGTCGCTGGTCACCTGCACCGTCGCCTGCGGCTGCACCTCGCCTGACGGGGTCTCCGACTGGAAAACAAATGTTACTACTAGTGGATGTGCATTCAGTTATAGACTTAGTGATATAATATAATTCTATGGATATAAAAATTATTTAATTCAAAGAACATAATTTTACAATTGGCAAGCATAGTGGATTATATGGCCTACCCTCCTCAAAATCATAATCTCGATTTTAGAGGAGACCCGTGCCCTGCATTGAGATATACAGGACTATTTTTCAAAATGCGCACAATTTTTGTAACTGAATAAGTGCGAATGATACTTATAACCACTTGTGTAAAATATTCAAATTAACACATACTAAAGTCTTTAATTCCGTTTCATGATATCCTTATCAATATTCAAATTATGCTCTAAATCTGCCACAAACACGTTCGCCAAGCGGGATAACAATTTAGTAAATTTTAAATCAAAATATTTTTTATTTTACTATCAGACTATTCACGAATTGAAATCTATTAAAAATGCACTCAAATTAAAATAACCCTGTATACGTGCTAGAAGCTATACTGACAGTTACTGAGTGTTACTGAGAGTTACTAAGAGTTACTGACGAGCGTGGTGAGCGTGGCGAGCGTGGGGTCGGCGGCGGCCATGAGCGTGGCGGCGCGGTAGGAGGGCGGCGGCGTCTGCTTGACCGCCTCGTCGTAGTCGGGCAGCAGGCTGGAGTAGTCGGGCGCGGGCGGCGGCGCGGCGTACGGCGCGGCCGGCTCGGCGCCCACCACGAACGGAGTCAGGCTCTGAGCCGCGTGCACGCGCATCGTCAGGTACTTGTAGCATCGCCACACCACGCTGATGCAGTAGCCCTGAACACGATTATACATATTTTTATTTTGTATACAATTTTTTTGCATTGTCAAGTAATAATAATAAAGTGCGTGGTGGCCTGTTGGTAAACGGACTAAACGCGGCTGCCAACATATTCAATCGTACTCTCGATTGTAGACGAGGCCTGTGTGTTGCAATGGGATGTATATGGTCTGATACAGAGACAAGTAATAATAATATAATAAACTTTTATTTCCTAAAGTGTTACAATAAAACAGTATCACAATACATTTATGTATATAGCTAGTAATTTTAACATAAACATTTCACTGCAGTACTCCACTAGACACTTGGCCTGTATCGCAGATTCCAAAAATAAGTATCATAATATTCTTGTTTTTGTTACGGTAAGTGGTTCAAGTTCAACATCGTCAAGTCACAGAATTGTTGGAAAACACGTATATGGATGGAACTGTTCAAGGGTTCCGTGAAACAAGCCAACACACGATGCATTGCCAGGCGCTTAAAATGGAAGAGGAAGGGAAGGAAAAGGGACGGCGGCGGAAAGTAATATAAAGCTGCAAGAATATATCTCATGAATCATTCCTGTGATTTTTACGGAGGAAGTTCCGCAATAATTGCTAAATAAAACTCTCGGTTGTAGAGGAGGCCTGTGCCCTGCAGTGACACATATACAGTATTTCCTCTCCCTTCCACTTCTGGGATAAGGCGTGTGTTTATGTATGTATATCAAGTGAGTATATAGCTAACCTTGAGCAGTATGGCCATAAGGAATGCGTACAGCACGACGAGCGCGAGCGCGGGCGCGGACAGCTGCAGCAGCTGCGCTCGCCACGGCACGCGCCGCGTCTCCGCCACCAGCCGGTGGATGGAGCGCACGTAGCACAGGTAACCGGTCGCAGTCAGCCTGCGCATACATACACAACAAACAATCAAATATCGCAAATTTATTTAGAATTAGATCGGCCAAATAAAAAAAAATCATTTTGGCTTAAGTTATGTTTTTTTTTTTATTGCCTTGAATGGCGAGACGAGCATAACGTTCGCCTGATGATAAGCGACATGACAGCTCATAAACAGTAGCAGAACCAAACAGCACCTCGAATCACAAAGCTTGGCATTCCACTGCGCTCGCCATCCTGAGATATAAGATGTTAAGTCTCAATATGTCCAGTAGTTACTCTGGCTACAGTGTCCTTCAATACTGTGTAATTATAGAAGCGTAATAGGAAACTTATAGGTAAAAAATTATTACACATAATTTTGACAGCCTCCGTAGTAGCAGTTGGATAGACGCCGGCTGAGAAACAAGGCTGCGGGTTTGCTACCCGCACCAAGATAAATGTTTGTGAGATCCACAGGCATTTTATACGGGCCTGGGTGCTTGTGAGACCGAAAATTCTTTTGTAGTTTCTGATATAACCGCCGGCACGGATCTTGAGCGCTCGGCGACAGAGTGGGGATTGCTTTGCGCATCGTGAAATTGATGCGTAATGAATGAATTAGGAATAACAACAATATGGCATTGCGTAGTTAAACAATCACTGGCCGATTCGATTATGCCACAGCCCGTTTACTTCATAATACCACAAAAGGGACCCAAAAGTCGACATCTGCGCAAGAAGAAAAGAATGAAGATCCGTGCCGGTAGTTATATCAACGATACAAGACTCGCCACTTGATATAAGTGTGGAGTCCGAACTATATCTGTGACAGTAGCGTAATATTTATTTTGTTTGTTAAGTATAAGTATTTTTCTGTAGCATAAGAATTTTCCCGTTCCTGTGTGTGTTCTTAAGCACAATAAGCTACTTCTGTTTTCAAATATATTTGGTCATTTTTTTAATTTGTATTGATGGACTCGGTTTCTTGCTATGTATTAGTCATTAATTACACAAAACATAATCCGCCTTATTAATAAAAATTGCGTCTTCCACGGTTACGTCAAACCTTAAACTCGGTTAGTTATTCCCAATGGATAGCGAGGTAATAACGACTTTATTAATAAACACGGATGAGCTTTGGCTTAACATGACAATCCTGTTATGGCAACCCTCTGATTTTAAAAGTAAAAAGAATGAACGAAATAACCGAGTCGATCTTAAAGACTGGACTTGAACGTAAACAAATGTATCTGACAAATAAAAAGCGGATTTGTCAATCTTGTACGTATTTTCAAAGATTACTGATTTTATAATTTCTTTCATTGGAAATGATTCAAATAGAAAAAAACGTACTCGTTCCATTAACTGGAATTAAGAAGAAAACGTAAGCAAATCAACATGTTGCAATAATTTTGTATTTTATTTGTCAGTTACTATATTAGTACTTAATGGCATGTGTATTATTCTTCCAGCTATTTTTTCGTTTGTTGCTTAAAACATATGTATGTATGCGCCAATCATTGAAAATAAATCTTTGGACACTAACTCGTATAAACCAAAAACTAAAGCTTGGGAGGATTTGCATGAAAAGTAAAAGCTTGCTTGGTTTCTTTCAGCGTTTCAATCACTTGCCGTGTAAGTAGTAAATAATAATTATTATGCAGGTTTAATCAATTAAATGCACGCCCACAAACTGTAAATCAATTAAAAGCAAAATTGAAACTATTAAAAATGAATGCACGGAAGAATATGAGTGCATTTAGGAGAAAGTTCAACAAGACTGATGGCCGTGGAGAATCAACAATTTTCATGACTGTATTTTGTTCACATGTAAGAAACACGCACATTAAACACTTTTCTAATATACATTTCTTTGCACATGTACATGGCTACTCCACCAACAAGTACAGTTGAAACTGTGAGTGAGATTTCCCCATTTCAATTACAGATGAATTGCTAATGATTTGAAATAATATAAATCTCTTGAGTATCAAATGCATATTTATGACATATTATTATTATCTTCCTTCTCCATTTCAGGATACCAAAATAACAAAATATAATATTAACATACTATTAGATTTGGGAACTATGCAGGCAAGCGTAAGTTGCTTTCATATTTTTTTTATCAGTTAAGCAAAAAAGCGTTGCATGTGAAATATTGTTACCATAAGTTAATATAATTTTAAATTGCAGACTTCACAAATCAACACAGTAACATAAAATATGGGAGAAATGTTACCAAAAAACGTATGCACAAATTTCACATCTTTTATTTACTTTTGCAAAGACTAAATACATATTATTCTCCTTTTATTTCAATTTTACAGATGAACATAAAAAAGACAAATAATCAAGGACTCATACTAAATCTGGAAAAGTAATTTATTAATTTAATAATCATCAATTTATCATTTATGCAGCAGAATTTTAGAATGTGTCATATTGTCATGAAAATTTAAAAAAAAAAATATAACAAGATGTTGAATTCTGTAATTTGAGAATGGATTCAATCTTTAATGATTCATTTGATGTAATGGAGGCATATGTTTTCTTCGCTATTAAACTTCTTCAAAAATAATATTAATAATCACAACGGAGAATGCTTTGTGAATGTAACTTACTAAAGACAGGCATTTAAAACGAAGGGTTAGAAATAAATAGGCTCGCCACCTATCACATTGTGGGACGGAACATACAAGGCGAAATGTGGGTGTCCTGGCACCTCTGCCTACCCCTTCTGGGATATAGGCGTGAGTTTATGTATGGTTAGAAATAAATGATGACCATAATGGTGACACTATTTAATACTTCCAGAGCAATGACTGTATAAACACCATGGCCAACTATAGCAAAAAATTATAAGCTGAAGAAAATGAGAGACGGAGGGAGATCATGGATCAAGCGGAGTATAAAATTTGTATGGCCATCCAAGAAAGAAAAGTGCAATATTAGATAGAAAAATATTGGAATTTAAAAAAATCACGAGAGATGACTACCAAGTCATTCATTATATCTTAATAACTTATCAATTTCCTCCAAATTTTCAGTTTTTTTATTGCTATGAATGGCGAGATCGGCATGCCGTTGACCTGATAGTAAGCGATACGACCGCTCATGACCAGCGGTAAAATCAAACAACACCTTGAATTACAAAGCAGTGCTTGGCATTCCGCAGCGCTCGCCATCCAGAGACAAGATGTTAGGTTTCAATATGTCCAGTAGTTACTCTGGCTACAATGTCCCACCGAAACACAATAGTGCATTTACACTCCTGCTTGGCGGAAGAAATAGACATTGTGGTGGTACCTACCCAGACGACCTTTCACATAATATGAGAGACCTACTACCAGTAAAGTAAATACACTTGTACTACTTTCCTTTTTTCCTTTTTTGTTTTTAATTCTATTCTAGTTCACTTGAACAAATCTGCATATTATGCATTAAGATTATTGATAAAAAGTAATAATTGTTAGTTTGTTTCTAGAATTCACATATTATTGTTTTTTTGATCATTTAATTATATTTTTTTTATCTTAATATGATATGTTTATTTGGAAGGTCAATTAAATAAAATTTCTTGTAATTTATGCATGTTTTATTTACATACTTATCATCACTTATGATATTTATTATATATCAGTATATGCAAGGTGACGAATAATGAAAAATGCAGTATATGAATATGCAAATAGACACAATAGTCACGTATGGAAGATTATTATAAAATAGAAAAAAACAAATATAAAATAGAAAAAAAGTGTGTAGTGGCCTGTTGGTAAACGGACTAGATGTGACTGCCAACATATTCGCGGTGGTCGCGGGTCCGAATCCCAGGGCTCACTTCTGACTTTTCGGAGTCATGTGTGTCATCATCATCATCATATCAGCCACAGGAAGTCCACTGCTGAACATAGGCCTCCCCCAATGATCTCCACAATGACCTGTTGGAAGCGGCCTGCATCCAGCGACTTCCTGCGACCTTAGTCAGATCGTCCGTCCACCTTGTAGGCGGGCGTCCAACACTTCGCTTGCCTGTACGTGGCCTCCACTCGAGAACCTTTCGGCCCCAACGGCCATCAGTTCTACGAGCTATGTGCCCGGCCCACTGCCACTTCAACTTGCCAATCCTATGGGCTATGTCGGTAACCTTGGTTCTCCTACGGATCTCCTCATTTCTGATTCGATCTCGTATGGAAACACCGAGCATAGCCCGCTCCATGGCTCGTTGAGTGACTTTGAGCCTTTTAATGAGGCCCACAGTGAGAGGCCACGTCTCGGTGCCGTATGTCATCACTGGTAACACACAACTATCGAAGACTTTCGATTTTAGGCACTGAGGTATTTTGGACGAGAAGACGTCGCGAAGTTTCCCGAACGCTGCCCAACCGAGTTGGATTCGCCGATTGACCTCTCTCTCGAAGTTGGACCTGCCTAACCGGACCACTTGTCCTAAATAGACATATTCGTCAACAACTTCGAGAGTCGAGCCCCCGACTCCAATGGGGGTGGGCACAACATGGATATTCGACATGATCTTCGTTTTATCCATGTTAATTTTAAGACCCACCTATTGGGAAACTCGATTAAGGTCTTCGAGCATAGTGCTAAGGTCTTCCAGCGATTCTGCCAAGACTACAATATCGTCGGCAAATCAAAGGTGAGTAATATACTCGCCGTTGATGTTGATGCCGAATCTTTTCCACTGCAAGAGCTTGAAGGCATTTTCCAGCGCGGCAGTGAACAGTTTCGGAGATATGACATCTCCCTGTCTCACGCCTCTCTGTAGTGGAATAGCCTTCGTGCTCTGATCCTGTACTCGGACCGACATGGTGGCGTTGTTGTATATACACCTCAACACTTCGATGTACCGATAGTCTATGTGGCACCGCTGAAGAGACTGTAGCACAGCCCAGGTCTCGATCGAATCAAAGGCTTTCTCATAGTCCACAAACGCTAAACAAAGCGGCAAGTTATACTCCTCGGTTTTTTGTATAACCTGCCGTAGCGTATGAATATGGTCTATGGTACTAAAGCCTTTTCGGAAACCGGCTTGTTCGGGAGGCTGGAAGTCATCAAACCTGCCTTCGAGACGATTTGTGATGACCCTTGAAAACAACTTATAGACATGGCTCAGGAGCGAGATGGGCCTGTAGTTCTTCAGCAAAGTGTTATCACCTTTTTTGAAGAACAGTACCACCACGCTCCTGCTCCATGCCTCCGGCGTTGAGCCCTCGAGGAGAACGGAATTGAAGAGCCTCTGAAGGACTTTCAGTACCGGCGTTCCGCCCGCTTTCAGAAGCTCTGAAGTGATTCCGTCCTCACCCGGCGCCTTGTTGTTTTTAAGTTGTTTGAGGGCCATCTCAATCTCAACTCGGCTCTCGGGTCTTCGGCCGAGCTAACAGTTGGTTCGGCAACCGAGGTGTAAAGCTGTCCGTAGAACCTCTCGATCTCCCTTAATACCTCTGCCCTCGTCGATACCACGCGGCCGTCTTTCGTCTTCAGCCTAGACAACTGGCTTTGCCCAATAGACAAGTCTCTTGCAAACACTTTGGAGCCTCCGTTCCGCTCAATTGTCTCCTTAATGCTCACAGTATTGTGAGCACGGACATCGTGTCGCAAGGACTTCCAGATCATGTGTGTATTGATGGTCAATCACCAAGCAATAAAACGGTGAAGGAAAATATCGTAAGGAAACCTGCATAGCATAGCGATTTCTATGGTATGTAAAGTCCGCCAACCCGCACTAGGCCAGCGTGGTGGACTATATGGCCTAACTACTCTCAATCGTACTCTCGATTGTCTGATAACAGAATACTAAATAGATTATGTACACACGCTTCATGTCTTTACATATTTTTCGCTGGTTCTCGCCTTGTTCTCCGATTTGTGTCGGATTTTTGTCTCGAGACAAAGAAGCTAAGAACGCGAGAACTTGCATTAACTCCACACTCGCATGTTTCTCAGTAGCAAGCAAGTCGTCGAGAACAGTTGTGCGTAGTAGGCATATAATGAGCAAATAATGAATATATGAGCTAGATCCTTAACTGATTTTTTATCTATAATGAGTAAAAATACATGTTAAAATGAAGCCTACATTTTAAAAGATTTCGGTAATTTTATAACTTGTGTAAAATTTTTGAATCAAAAACGTTTTTTTGCCGTTTTAGCTTTCTTTATCGTATTTCGCATGTCAAAAATGCCTATTCCACTCTTACTTCAAACAAGACTTGGGATAGTTAAGCCGAGGAAGTAGGAGGTAGGAAGTCGTTATTAATAAACGCGTTATTACTTCGGCCTAAAGACACCAACCTTATGCCGAGGTTATAGTGTGTGTTATGGCAACTCACTGATCTTAAAAGTAAAAAGAATGAACTAAATGACCGGTCGATTTTAAAGATTGGTATAGATCGTCACGGAGCACTGTCTCCCGAGAGCGCTGTTGTGGAAAGTAATAACTAATAATAGTTTTTCTCTTTTGACATTATATAACATGGGACATATTATCATAGATTACGAGTTTTTTATGTTCGTTGTTATATCACGAAACCATAAGGCAAACAATAACTTAACAGATATTTTTATCTTTTCACTTGTAGTTCCTAATGTCTCCACACGCTAACTTATTGTAGATGCGTTGTACTTGCAGTTACATCAAATGTGACATTTGTCATACATTATTTATAAATTTGACGTCCATCAAGATTGGGTTTCAAAACATTTTCAAACACGATTTTACAAGTTGAAAAGTTTTTCGTAACTTTGTGTGGTATTTTATTAGTTACACCACATGTTACTACCCACATGTTCGGCTCTTGTTATCTTGAATCTTCTTATGAATATATTTTTGATTTGTTAGGTAGTTAATTCTATAAGCAAATTAATCAATGTGTACAAGTACAATTAAATAGATATTATTTGTTACTTCATTTACATTTTTACTGAAAATATTGTTACTTTCCTTTTTATTTATTCGTCAGTTGCTATAAAGTAAATTTGAATATTTCTTTATTAATTTTTTCCACAATTATTTCTCACGGTGCTGAAGGAGTATGCACCGAGCAAGTAGCTGAACACAATTTTTCTGCGACCATCCAAGACTACTAATTTGAAAGTGCAATCTTAAAATAACATCAATTTTATGTAAGGAAAGCGAGACAGGTCAATGTAAAGTAAATAAATAACACCCAACAGTCACATACATAGTCCTGAGACCCCACATTAAGATCGAGTCTTATGTCGTGGGTATCAGGAACTACGAGAGACTTTCGGTCTCACAAACACCCAGACCCGGAAGAAATATTTGTGGGCCGCACAAACATTTCTCTCGGTGCGGGGATCGAACCCGTGGCCTCTCGTTTTACAGGCGGCATATAACCAACTGCGCCACGGAGGCTGTCAATAAAGTAATAAAATTCTGTAATATTCACAAGTTTTATTCTCAAAATAATATGACATAGGAACTCGTCGACTGCATATGAAACCAGTGACCACTATTGAATGAATGTATGCGATCGACGAAACAGAAAGTACAATGGCCCCGCATAGAAAAAGTTTATACACCGTTAAACGGGGCGAGTAGAGATCACGGGGCTAATTGATATATTTTACGAATAATTTCACAAGCAAATATTCTACTGAAAATTGCATTAATTTTTAATTGCTTTATTAAACGATTTTTAAATATAACGACATATTAATAAGTATATATCCATTAAATAAGTGGAAGTGTGGCAGTGGGCCGCATATGGCGCGTAGAACCAATGGCCGTTGGGGCCGAAAGGTTCTAGAGTGGAGGCCACGTACAGGCAACCGAAATGTCAGACGCCCGCCAACAAGGTGGACGGACGACCTGGCTAAAGTTGCAGGAAGTCGCTGGATGTAGGCCGCTTCCAACAGGTAATTGTGGAGGTCCTTGGCCTATGTACAGCAGTGGACTTCCTGTGGCTGATATGATGATGATAATGCTTCAATATAAAGAATTTGTATATTTTTCGTGTTTTTTACAAAGAAGAGTAAAAATTTGTTAAAGTAAAATGATGAACTCGTAAAACAACATGCTATGTATCAAATCAAAACAATCCTTAATCTGTACAGACAAACATTTATAATGCTAATTAAGTTAAAAATGACTATTCTTCTAAAAATGTAAATTCATTTCATTCCTTAAACCATGTGTCTCGGCGGTATAACTTTAAGTCAAAAATTAGGCTTATATTGGTTTAGCCCCTCCTTATTTCGTGTTTATTAATACAGTTTTGCACATTCCACGCGTAAGCCTTGGGTTAAAGTCAATTTGACACAAATTTTGCTTCGATATTGAGACGTGACAGCTCGTCGGAATAAACTTTAGACAGAAAGATTAGGTTACGCCATGTTTATTAATACAAAATTTGTTTAAAACCTTGGCTTTTCGTTAAATCCTCGCTATTTCGAGTTTATTAATAAGAGGGAATAAGATTCACATAATTTAATTGTACAAATGCAATGTGTTTTCAATTGACGTCACTACAACCGCCGAGGAACATTCGTGACGTGTCAATGTCATGTCGCTACTCGTTGCTGATTAAAATGTCGTGACACATACATTACTGAATCACAATGCATTCATTATCTTGTGTCCTAACATCCTAACACCAAATGTATGCAAGCTAAGTATTACTTGTTATTTTCGTTCCACAAATATCATATAACGTAGCGCGTAAATATATACACGGCCTTGACAGTAAACTGAGTTTACGTTGAGTGCTATGTAATATTAATGCGCAGACCTTGCACTTGCGAGACGGACAATACAAAAAATATTATAATTTATAATCCTATGGGAATCCTTCGAGAAGGTCATGTTCGTCAGTAGAGTTCCTTTTGCGGAAGATGACGATAAGCATATTATTCATTTAGATAAACTGGGTTTTTAGTAATTGACCCTTGACTATAGATATTGCGGAGATATTCCTAATTAAAAAACAAAATATCTTTAGCGGTTATACGGCGAATTTATGTCAGTTTACCAATGAAAACGCTTTAAATCTATCTGTATCAGCCCATATACGTCCCACTGCAGGGCACGGGCCTCCTCTACAATCGACAGTACGATTGTGAGTGGTTAGGCCATATAGTCCACCACGCTGGCCTAGTGCGGGTTGGCGGACTTACATACCATAGAAATTTTTATAAATCGCTATGGTATGCAGGTTTCCTCACGATGTTTTCCTTCACCGTTTTAGAGCGTGGTGATTGACTATCAATACACACATGACTCCGAAAAGTCAGAGGTGTGCCCTGGGATTCGAAACCCGCGACCACCGTGAACATGTTGGCAGTCGCGTCTAGTCCGTTTACCAACAGGCCACCACGCACTTATTATATTATATTATATGAAATATAGCAGATTTTATCAAAAAATCGGGCAATGTTGTCGACTTTTACGGTATGTGATAAATACTGACCGGATGGTAATTATGCAATATCAAAGCTTAATGTAATGCATATATTATGTTGTCAAAATTAATTGATTAGTTGTATACTCATTTGATAATTTAGAATTAACATTTTCAACTAGATCTTGTGTTGACAAACAACCGGGTACAAAACATGTAAATACCTAAAATCCATTTTTATAGTTATAAAATTATATACTCACACAGTGATGGCAAAGTCAAATATCTGGAGGCAGAAGAATGGCAAGAGGTGTGCCGGTTTGCCACGCGCCGCGCCGTAGATCAGCATGAGTGTGATGGCCAGGGTACACACTGTAACCAGTGCACCCACATCCACATCATCTAACACACACACGCGTAACACATTAACAGTATTGCGGCCGTTAGCAAACTCCTCAGCTACTGGGGCTTTGGGGAAGGACGGGGCTAGTCACACTACTTAATTAGTACATTATTTATGAATTAGTACATTTGTGGTGATGAATGATGTAAGGGCCAGCAGAGTTGGGACTGGAATTGCTTGTCTAATGCAATGATTCTTAAATTTTGGACACGAGGGACCATATGACAAAAGAAAACTAGTCATTGACCATGTTGATTGCCTGGTTTGGTTGTTTGTTAATACAGTAACGAAATGCAAATAAATAAAGGGTATTTCCATCTTTCCACAAATAACACATGCAGAAATTATTTTAAGGGTGACCTAAGTATGGCACGGTTTAAGAACCACTGATACTATTATAGGGGGACACGTCTAGCTGTTTAAAGTTACATGTGATTTCGGAGTAATGTTTAGTTTTCGCTATGAAGGGAAACGGCACGAGAACACTTGCGTACATGGAATTGAGAAGGGACTCCCCAAAAAAATGTCGAAGTCATATAAAGCACCCAACCTACATTAGGCGATCATGGTGGGCCAAGACTTAAACTTATTCCTGAAACATATGACGTCGTCCTACCAGCCGATCGTAAAAACACATATCAAATGATTCTGCATTGTGCATCAAATACAAAACTACAGTGCAAATTATTTTATCACTCTGTTTCCCTAAAATATGATGATGTTATATGGTAAATGACGGGTCAGATAGTATGTTACTACTGAGTACTCAAGATAATTTTATTCAACAATGTTGTACATTTATTTCTAATACTACAAAGTTTTCACACGTTTTTCTGTAATCCAAATTAGTATGAAGTTAAATGGCACGTTTTCTTAATAAAATAACTAATTAGTTATTACAACGATTTCCCGACTGACACATATCAGTGATGGGATGTAGTGCAAAAATAGGCCTCAGGCTCCAGACAGAAAAGTTGTTTTGGATCAGCTCTACCTTTCAAATCGGTTGTATCAAGTAACTTTTACTATAGCTAATATAATAATTCTTTCAATGCCATAAGTGTATGGCTCACAATTGACATCGTTAATTTTAAATATGATCAAAGTAACTTGTACGGCCTAATTTAATTATAAACAGAACTTACGATATATCAGACTGTGGTCTCTCGGCTGCGGCGCGTGCTGCGGGTAGGGGCTGGGCGGGTGTTCGATATTGGAGAGCGGTGTGGGCAGCGCATCGTCCACGTGTCCGACGGTGCTCCAGTCCGGGATGGGCGCAGAGTCGCGCTCCAACTCGTTCAGTAGGCGAGGGTCACGCACGATAGCTGCTAGGAACCCTAGAGCCACCAGGTGTAGCATCTGCCACAAAAAACAGTCTCCTGTTCTAGTACATTCTTTTTTAAATCTAAAATTGCCAGTAATTTGGTACTCAAATCAAAGGACATGCAACATTTTAGTACTATAAATTTTAGTTTATGTAATCATGTCAAGTATGGTTACGAGGCAAACAGTATCTTTGTATAAATTTTTAGAGCCCAAAGAAAATGTGCAATTGTGTGTCTGCTTGTTTAAGCATCATGTCTGACAAATGTAAGTAACAATTTAAATGCAGATTGGAAACTTGAACAATTATTTCATATAGACTTTACTAAAATTTGTCATAAAAAAATTATCAAGTTATTAAAGATTGAGTTTTCTCATACTATATTCAAAGTTTAAGACAATATGTGGCTATCAAGGCTATCTATAGGCTAATATACAGATAAGGTTAATGTTTTAATTTGGAGATAACAAATTAAAACATGGAAGTGGAACTGGGCTGGTCACATAATCTACATGACCAATGAGCTCTAATTATCCTTTTATCAAATCCATCCCATGGTTGTCTGTAAGACATTGCCTTTGAGCGATAAGACCGCCAATTGTACTTTTATTATTGTGATTTTCATTTTATTTGTATTTTTTTTTTGTGCAATAAAGTGTATAAATAAATAAATAAATAAATAAATAAATGAGCTGTGGGTGAATACAAGAACAAAATAGTCACCATCAAGACTCTCAAATTGAAAAAAGAGGGCAAGATGAGTTGACGGGTGCAGAGAAACTGGCGCAAAGTATTCCTTAACCTGGACAACTGAAGTAGGGTAGGGAGGCCATTTTATTACAACTCAATATTAAATATTAGCAATTAAAAAATAAACCGTATCATTATTTTATATTTCTATCCATTAAAAAGTAATAAATATCCTTGTTATATAATGGTAAATTATCAACGTTTCCAACGAATGAGCCAGATGTCATGGTTGCATTGAACCCAAATATTATGTAATCAATAATGTTTCTAAAATGCAAACTTGTCATTAAAAATCCATACATGGCAAACCATTTAATTGCATATCTTATCTACACAATTTATATAGCATTGAATAAAATGGTAGTGTTATTATAATTTAAACTAAATTGTTTTGGTAAATATAAATAATGCACAAAATAGTTTGGATATTGAAACATTTAAATAGGAACTAGAAGAAGTTAAATAACAAATGAATGAACTCACAAGATGCCATGTTCCCAGAAGAATGGTTCCAGTGCGCACATGAAGACAGAAGCAGCAGCGCCACTCGCTGCTGCGCTCACTTCCCAATTTGGGACGAAATCTCAACATTATCACCTGCAAGAAAATTGACAATAATTAAAAATAAAGTATTTAATTTTATAACCAAAATGCAATACTGAATCAACTTTAAAATATAATCAATATAAATCCATAATTCATAGAAAATTGGTAAACATAAAATTTGTATGTACATAGAGTTGTGCAGAAATTGTAGAGTAAAATCAAAGTGATTCCTTTATTATAGACTAATAGGTATTAGTTACCTACTATGGCGAATTGCATAGACACACTAACACAGACTAACACAACACACAAATGAATTACAAAACTTAAAGAGGTTTGGGGAAGGGCTAAGGAAAATAATAAAATTATTGTGGTCACGGATGATTATATCGGATCCCTGTTTACATAAACAATTCCTAGTGTCGCACTATACAAATAATACATGATATAGTTAATTAAAGACAATTATTTTCACACAAAAGGAAAATAATATAATTGAAATTATTCAGTACTTAGTATAAAAGTAATAAGTATAAAATGATATATTAAATAGAATAAACAATTTCTTTGAACAATTCTAAAACAAAGAGCTATAGCTCAGTAGCCTGTATAAGAGTTATTATTAAATATATAAGTATATATTTAAATATATAATTTAGTTTTAAAAAATATATTTAAAAATTAGAATTTATTATACATGTCTATTCAATTACAGGAACTGTGTTAATGAAAAGTTAGTTGATGAACCATATCTTTGGGTTCACTTAAAACAAATTTCATGTTATGCAAGTACTTAAAATGCAGTAAATGGGTTCCAAAAACAAAATACACATACATTTTCTATTGCATCATATTTATTGGTATATAACGAGTAAAACTATAAGCACTAATCTGGCTTCCAAGTTTGAAGATATTAGAAGGTTCCTTCGCACCTAGACCTTGCTAAAGAATCCATTTCCTCGCAATTATTCACCATATGTACTACCTACATACGTGATGTGTGTTTTCATGTTGATATTGTTGTTAAACAAGTCGTTTCATTAATATTGATTGAAAACTTACCTGAGCCGTGACTGTAGTGTATTTTGTCTCGGACAACACTGAAAAAATCTCTGTTTGGTAAAAGATGCTGTAGTATTTTCTATAAATCGTTAATTCATGGACTTGTGTGAAACTAAAATGTCAATTGTCAATTCAATCAATTATGTTTTCAAGAGACAAGAGATGTAGACAATCGCAATCGTATATATTTGACACCAGAAGTCCGGTATCGAATGAAAATATTCGATTGTTACGTTATAGTTACCACCCATTTATCAACCAACTATTTCATAATATTTTGCTGATTGACTGATTATTCCTTGATTAATTGTGTCTTTTTTATGTTAAGTGTGTTTTTCTTTGTTTAGTTTTTTTTTGTTGTTGTGTATTTCTACTTCTTAAGAGCCCTGTTATTGATCATATATATTTGACAAATTGTTTGTCAACCTTCACGTTTTCATCAAACACCTGACACCTGAGACGATCAAACATGAAATCAAACATTTTGCTCGTGGATTCGACTAGTAATTTTTTTTATTGCTGCACTTCTCTTATTTTTATCCATATACTCTTTCGATTTTATTTTCCATAACATCGGCATGTCCCGATAAATAGATATGAAATACAGTGTAAATTCTTTTTCCGTAATAACACCACTTTAATGTATTATTCTCCATGGTGCTATCACTGGGTGTGCCGTCCGCTATAGTGCCACAAAGCAATTACTGTGATATTGTTTGTCAAACATGTTTGTCAAATACGCCGTTAATCCAGTAGGGCGGTTCTCGTAATTTCTTAACGCGCCGATCAAGTTGCGGTGCGGTTGCGATTAAGTTTATGTTTGGTGCATAATGGTATTTTCGTAATTGTTTAGCTGCGCGTCAACTGTACGTCATACGTATGTAATACTTTTGACATAAATATATTATATTGATACGATTTTTAGGATGTTTCCTTACTATGAAAATCGAAACTGCACATGTGCTGCATGTTGTTATAGAGCCACAAAGTTATCTGACCCGGTGAGAGAGTCGCTGTAATCGAATTTGGTGTTGCCATTAAAAATAGATATTGCAATAAATGGGGTAAAGTAAGATTTTTCAATCCGATCATGTTGTCGAGAAAATGACCAGTTTCATCTGCATATTATTTTTCCTTCACACGATTTCTAACAAATCGCTCCCCAAAACCCTTAAAAAAGTGTATCTGTATTCTCCTCCACAATCGAGAATACGATTGCGGGGGGTTAGGCCATATCACAGGCCATATAGCCCACCACGCTGGCCTCATGCGGGTTGGTGGACTTACATACCATAGAAATTCAAAAAAATCGCTATGGTATGCAGGTTTCCTCACGATGTTTTCCTTCACCGTTATAGTGCGTTTTTATCAATACAAGCATGGCTCCAAAAAGTCAGAAGTGTGACCTGAGATTCCAACCCGCAACCAGCGTGAACAAGTTGGCTGCCGCGTCTGGTCCATTTACCAACAGGCCACCACGCACGTAACGTAAAATGAGACGAGTAAGATACATTTTAGTTTATGATAATATGTACTTACATATTATATTCTACTATTGTATTGTATTGTATCAGCCCATATAGGTCCCACTGCAGGGCACGGGCCTACTCTACAATCGACAGTACGATTGAGAGTGGTTAGGCCATATATTCCACCACGCTGGCCTAGTGCGGGTTGGCGGACTTACATACCATAGAATTTTTTATAAATCGCTATGGTATGCAGGTTTCCTCACGATGTTTTCCTTCACCGTTTTAGTGCGTGGTGATTGACTATCAATACACACATAACTCCGAAAAGTCAGAGGTGTGCCCTGGGATTCGAACCCGCGACCACCGTGAACATGTTGGCAGTCGCGTCTAGTCCGTTTACCAACAGGCCACCACGCACTTCTAGTACGTACATAATTCTGTTTTCGTGGAATTTATTTTATAAAGCTGACAACACAAACCTTTGGTGGCAGCTACGCGTTAATACAATTTTTCGAACGGTATTATTGATGTCGGAAGACGCTTTTCATCCTACGTAAAATGTAATACCTGAAGTGTAACGTTCCTAGCATCACTTTTTAAAGCTTTCGGCATTTTTCACTAGTTTTAAATAATGCAGGAAAAATAAATACATTGAGTAAACAACCAATGGCGGATATGTCAGCGACTGGCAGCTAGATTGACAATTTCAAATGACGTCTTTGTTTCCAGTTTTGGCCACCGGGCCAGATAACTTTGTGGCTCTATAATCGGACTAAACCGTCATTTGAAGCGTCAAATGAATAGGTGAATACCTACCGATCAAATTGCGATCAGTATCAACGCGCTACAGTAGAATACGCTAAAGCGCTCGGGTGACGCGAACTTGACGCGAGCGTATTGCGAGAATACGAAAAGGGCTGTTTTGATCGAAATGTAACTGCAACTGCACCGCAACTGAACTTATTTATTTTATATTATACTTATTTAATTACGTGAATCGCCCTACATATTTTCATTAAACACGTAGATCGTTTGACAAACGCATCAAACAAAGCCACATACAATCAAATAATTTGACAAACACGTAAAATTTGACAAACTTTTTGATCGATAAGGCGTAGACATCAGTCAGCTGTCAAAATAAATGACAGTTGACATTAGTCAATTGTCAATCATTGTCAATACGTGTGAGGTACCAAAATATTTTTTTCGTCTTTATTTGGTAAATATCTCTGAATCACTAAATTTTAATAAATATTGCAGCTATAATGGATAAAATTCCAGACCAGATTGGTTACTTGGTACTGACAGAGGACGGAGCCGTCCTTGAGTCCGGGGGCGAACTCGAGAACGACGAGAGGGTAGCAACAATAATCACTGATCTCATCACTTTGTCCAATAAGTGAGCACATTGTTTTAAATCCTTGGTCTTTTGTGAATGTAAATGCGTCCATGACGGCAAATTCCTATTATATTTTCAGGGTTGACCCAGTTGCTTTTGGCCCGAATGAACAGTTCAAGAAAATATCCATAACCTACGATGACCATTGGTTCGCTATATGCCTTTCAAACAAGAAAATACACGTGGTAAAAAGAAGCATACAAACATCTGCAGGTGACGGAAACACAGTTAATGTTTGAAATCTAAAACAGTCAAGATGGGCCGAAACTTGTTGATGAGTAGTCTTGAGAATGCATCATTCAATATATTATTTCAAATTTTATTTCGATGTGTAACTTTTATTATCAACGCATGGGTGATCAGAAATGTTGGACATGAGGTTCTTGGTATAATGAATGTAAGGCTACTGCTATTAGAGAGCACTATTTTGTTTTTAAGTAGAGAACCATTTCATCGAGCTTGTTTAGGTCAAAAAGATGATTGTAGTTGGAGCCATATTATCAATCAAATTTGGTTATCAGTGCCTCTTAGTTCTATATTGTCTGTAGTATTTGTGTATGTATGGTTGAATTGGTTGCCTCTAGGTGACTCAGAACATGCATTCCAGTACACATTTGGATGCTGGAGTGTGGCTTTTTCATGTGTCTTAGAGCTATGTTGTGCTAATATGACATTAGTGGCTCAAATGTATTGTTTTGTTAAATTAAAAGTAGGTCTTGACACATTACACATATTTATAAGAACTATTTTATTTGTATCTATTATTGTGTATGACAGGTCACAAGCACTCATAGCATTTTCCATAGCACAAGTTGGAAGTATAGGCACTATTGTTTTTTCATACTATTTATTTTTTTACTGGTATATTAAAAACAAACCCTTGTATGCAAAGGGTGCTCTCAAGAGTAGGATTGTGCCTGAGAAAATATTACACAAGCTGTATGATAACATGGATGATTTTAACTTTACATCACTTAGAGATTTCTTCCCCAAATATTTAGGCTCTTTGTATGCTTCATTCAATAGAAAATTAAATACTCTAACATTAAGTTTTGCTAAACAAGGTGTAGTGAAGCAATTATTGACAGAAGGAGAAAAGTATGTGATGTCCATGAGCCCAGTAATGACTTTTACCGAGCAAGCTACTTATGATGTGGTAAATAATTTAGGCAGTTTAGCTGCTAGATTTGTGTTTAGGCCCATAGAAGATAGTAGCTATTTCTATTTTACACAAATGGTTAGCAGAGATTTACCATTGCACAAGCAAGATCAAAACAAAATACAAGAATCATGTACAGTATTGTCACAAGTGTGTAAAACAGTTAGTTCAATTGGCTTGATAGTTCTAGTGTTTGGACAGAGTTATGCTCGCACATTGTTGATGTTGTATGGTGGAGAGGCATTTGTAGCCAGTGGTCTTCCAGTGCAGTTACTCAGAAGTCATTGTTTGGCAATAGTTCTGTTGGCTGTCAATGGTGTTACAGAGTGTTATGCATTTGCTACTATGACCAGTTCTCAGCTGAACAGTTACAATTACTTAATGGTATTCTTTTCTATAACATTTCTAGTATTATCATATGTCTTGACCTATGCATTTGGTCCAGTTGGATTCATTATATCAAATTGTATTAATATGCTTGCAAGAATTATGCACAGTGTACATTTTATAAGTAACAAATATAAAGGTACTGATTATAAGCCTCTGGAAGGGTTATATGTAGGTAAAATTTTCTTGTTAGTATTGTTTGTAGCGGGATGTGTATGTAAAATTTCAGAAAACAAATTGTCCCACAGTTCTGTGGTTCTTCATATATTTATTGGAATGATTATGTTACTTTTTGTACTGTTGGCCTGGGGTTATGAGAATAAGGAGCTTGTTGTAAAGATGTACAGAAAAGTACTAAACAAAGAAGAGAAAAAGCTTTCAGTTGATTAGCATTCAATCATTGTTAAGTGTATGTAATATACTAATGTTCCATATAATAAGAGTGTTAATATAAAATAATAAAATTATAGAAATGTTATTTGATAACAATGGAGTTTTATTTTATTAACAAGTATAATTTAATATGTTAGGTTTGTAACAATAAGTTTGTTCCATAATTTTATTTACATAGGGTAGAAGAAGATTCCTTTCATTTGGACTTCACAAATTCTTTTCACTTCATCTGAAAAAAACAATAACAATATGGTTAGAAAATCTTATGTAACAATATATAAGAACATTTTATTCTAATTGTG
The DNA here is from genome assembly GCA_023078785.2 of Hyles euphorbiae. Lineage (NCBI taxonomy): Eukaryota > Metazoa > Arthropoda > Insecta > Lepidoptera > Sphingidae > Hyles > Hyles euphorbiae. Next base: position 6,971,549 of record CM041036.1, read on the forward strand.
TTGGTACACATGGCTCATTCTGTTCATGATAACAAGATGATAAACATGAAGGTTGTAACTAGTACCTTTTATCATTTGATGACTATGCTATAAACATATTAGACAAAACATAAAAATGACACATTGCAAACGCGAGTGGGTGGAAATTCTTGCGAAATTATTATATTTGCCGCTATCCATTTTACCTATCTAAATAGATATGCTCAACACAGACTCCATTTCGAAGTGAGATAGGTGACGTTTCATCGTGTGCTCCGTCACCAATGGGGCTATTAAGTCCCACAAGGCCACAACATATAAACCCGCAACGGATATTAGTTGCACAAGCATTTGTATTAGATTGGGGAACGCACATAGTACCTTCAGATTCACAGCCGGCATTTCCTATGGCGTTAAATATGTTATCATTATATTTTCGAAAAACCGTAGTGGTCAAAATATGTACATACTAGCGGTCGGGCCCGGCTTTTTACTAACTATATTTCCCGTTCGCCGTCGACGATATTTCCTGTCCCGTTATATCCCGTTCGGTACCGTCTCATTCAATCTAATGACGAAAACCACTCATCCTGTTTTTCTCCTCCATTCTCCTATGCCATGCCAACTATTCGAATTTGGAAAAGTAGAATATATATGTATATGTCAGTTTATCCTGGCTCATCCCATGGGAACACTACATTTTTTGGTATGAAAAGCACTAAAGCCTATGTGTTAATCCGGGGTGTCAGCTATCACTATACCTACCAAATTTCATCAAAATCTGTTGTGCGGTTGCGTGAAACAGTAAAGGTGCGTCCAAACATTGAGCGGCAATCGAGCGCGGCTGCCGCGCGCGGCACGCCGCGCTATGATTGGACGACAGCCGCATTCGAACGCGCAATACTGCCACGCAAACATTAGTCGGCTTCGTTCTAACTTGAGCGCGGCAGAAATGTGTCCTGCAAACGCCGCGTATTGCTGCCGCGCTCTTGCCGCTCAATGTTTGGACACACCTTAAGAATCATCCATACATCGTTACTCACAAACTTTCTTCTTTATAATATTAATAAGGATGTATAATTTCTAGTGTAACAAACCTGCAATTTCTTTCAAATTAGCATTCTTCTCTTGTATGATAACATAAAATTCTCGATCATTGGATGATTTCCCTGTAATCCAGTATTCGTCCGGAGTCTTGATTATAATTTCGCCATAGCTACCCAAGCTGGAAAGAATGAGTCAATAAATAAACACAACCAAAAGCCACATACATAGTAAGTACTTATCCTAAGTTAAAATCAAGTTTTGTGTTGTGGGTTTCAGAAACCACGAGAGACTTTTCGGTCTCATAAACACCCATACTCGTAACAAACAACTGTACAACACACAAATATTTGTATCGGGTGTGGAGATCAAACCCGCTGCCTCACGTTTCACAGCCAGCGTATAGCCAGCTGCGCTACGGAGGCTATCGTGTTATTAACACACCAGTTTTGATTATATTATGTTCGGGTTGTATATCACTACTAACCGGCCGGCCTGGCTTCGCCCGGGTGCTGGTACTTTTTGACTCCAGTCCACATAAACTATAATAATATATTACACTCAACGTACATAACGTTACGTCCTGTCCTGTTAGACTTTTTAAAGAGGAACAGTCCCGTAACTTTAACCGTTCATACAGCACACGCAACGGAATCGCACAAAATGAATAAAATTTCCCTGTTCTTGAAATTTTTTATTATACATATTTAAAAAAGTATAGGGTACCTTCTTGTATCAGTATGTATTCCTGATATGATGCTCAAAACTTCTGGTTTTATGGTTGTTGAGGGGAGTAACTTATTCACTGGAGGCTGCAAAACAATTGTAGAATGGTATAAATCTTTATCTATTTTTCGCAAGAAAGTAAAATTTTGGGAAATAAGTTTTTTTTTCTTTCCGCAAACAGTGTGGTAACATTGCAATTGGTAAGTAAGTAAGTAGAACTTTGCACTACTTACAGAAGATTTAATAGCCAGGTTGAGTCTGTTGAAATAAATAAACTTATGTTCATTCACTAATTGAGCATTTTGTACCGCATGGATTGCACACTGTTCACTAATGGCTGATGCTATAGTGGAGAGTTGAGGACCAATGAAGGCATCTAACGACCTAAATGTGTCCAGCTGAAGATTTGTGTTTACTGTAAAAATAAAATATGTTGATAATTTATTTCACGATATCATCTTGTCATAGATATGCAACTTATAAAAATTAATGTGACAAGAATCTTAATATACGAAATAATATTTATATAGAAAAATAATTAATCACAGTGCTGCTATTACACTGACCATCAACCGTAAAGCATATTGTGGCGCTTAAAGTTCGGTAGATTATCAAATAATACTGTTTAGATTCATCATCATCCTCCCTTTGGAGATGGACTTTCATTAGTCTTTCAAGATCTTCTTGAATGTGAATGCCCTCTGGTGGTGATATAAAACGGCCATGCCTCTGTGCGGCCGCTACTGCACCACCTTGGATCTCTTTCTCTACCTGCTTGGGCAGTAAGGTTTGCACCAAGTATTGGTATAGAGTCAGCATATCTTCTGTACACAGACTGTTCCTGTTATGAACAAAAATAAATAATACATAAATAATAATAAATACACCCAACAGTAACATACATATTCCTGACCCCACACTAAGTGCTTCACGCAAATATTTGTTTCGGTTTGGGGATCGAACCCGCGACCTCTAGTTTCTCGGGCCCTACTCTGTAAATCAGAAGCGAAGTTCGAATCTTCGGACGATGGAAGTTTGTGACGATACGAATGTATCTACTCTGTAAATGCTCGAATTTGTATAACGTACATCGTAGTCATAAGTCTATGGTTACGATCATAAGTGTATGTAGGTACATTCGTATCCTATATAAACTTCGATCGTCCAAAGATTCAAACTTCGTTTCGGATTTACAGGGTAGGGCTCCTCACCTTACCCAAAGCTAGGCACATGATTTCTTTTCTTTTTTTGCTTGCCTGGGGGGGAGGTGCAGGGTGATGTTGGTTTCATCTGTCTTACAACTCAATGTTGAGCCATTCGGGAAAAATGTCACCACAGGGCGACCATTGAGTCCAGTTCCTACCAAATGCCTATTATCAGCATAGCAACAGAATGTCCACGGTGGTATTTTTCAGTCCATTGGACTGACTCTGGGATATTAGGAAAGGGCTATAGTTTCCCCGGAACCAATCCTGCACTATGGCCCACCCCACGCATTTAAACTCCATAGTCGCAAATAATATATATTGGTTCATAGTAATGTATAATATAATAAGTTCATAAATAAAAAGTTAGGTCTTACCAAATAAGTTGTTCATTGTAAACAAAGGACACACATTTTAGATCTGGGTAATTTATTTCCAAGAGATCAATGAAACATACAACTTTGAAGAAAGAGTTTTTGTCCAATGGCAAGTAACTGACTCCTTGAATAACATCTGAGATGTCATTTGTTATATTTTTGGAGGATATGAACTGAAATGATATAAAAATATGTTATTGTTAATATTTTTGTGGATTTGCCAATGTTTGGGATAAGGGTGATCTGTATATTATAAATATTACATCCTACAGCATGTATTAATTTTGAAAGAAAACTATTTTTTAATCTTTTCTAAACTAATATTATAAAGAGGAAAGATGTGATTATTTGTTTGACTTGAATAGGCTCTGAATCTTCTAGACTGATTTGAAAAATTCTATCACCATGAGAATCTTTCATCATCTTTGATAAACAGTGATAGAATATTTTTAAAAAGTACATCTGCATCACACATTCTGTACCCAGGCAGAGCCAGGCCTGGCTGCTTGTGCAATATGATCTTATTAAAAATCTATACTCACAGGACTAAAAAACTGATCACATATTGTATAAATATCATCATTGGGAATATCCTTGAATGGTCCTCTGAACATCCTAAACATTCTATATGCTGATTTTAACAGATCACTCATTACTGTTGGATCCAGCTGAAAATATTAAATAATATATTAAAACAAATCAAATTTGCAAGTGTGTTATTGTAACTTTAGATAAAATATCTTACAACTTCTCCTCTGCTTTCTCCAACAGCTGTTAGTGCTTTTGTTGTATATGGTATTCTTACTACCTGAAAAATATTCCATTAAAATCATAATACAACAGTAAATAATGTATAAATCCAAAACATAACTATGACAATATTAATTGTAATAACCTATTTGTAAGATTACCTACTTTTTACCAGTCATTTATAGAGGATGTTTTAGTTAGAAATTATTATAATATTTAACATACCAGCACCATCCAATAACCTTTTTCAGGTTGATAAAAAATGTATCTTTTTGTTTGTGTTTGTAGAGCTTCACATGGTTCAGACGAAAATGTACTGAAAAAAGTAATTTACATTGTAACAGACATACATATATAATCTTCATCCCTACATACTATAGGGTTCTGTAGGCAGAGACTGTTAACAAAAATAACATATAATACAAATTAAATTAATAAATAAATCATACTGTATATTCATGTTCTCATATCTTCACAACTCAATAATAAATGTGAGTAAAAGTGTACTACACAAGTAGTAAATCTCATAAAATATTCTAGCTCTTTGACATTTTAGAATCTTCCAAAATAAGTAAGGGTATCTACAAATAAAAATATAATTGTGCATCTACAATTGAAATAACTGATGGAATATTTTCTCTTATTATTAGTACAGTGTATAAATTATTCAACTTTAATACTTACGACATAAACTTCACCACAGCTTCACATAAACCGACTTGCATCTTTCGCGCATCTGGGCTTGTTTGACCGGGGTGGAAGAACAGGATTCTCTTCAACTCCTGTTGCCAAAACGCATTTATTTAAAATCTTTTAATGAGAATTTCACAGTTATTATGGGTACTTACATCTCCTTCTTTAGGTCCCAAGTTTGGGTTGAAAATAAAGAATGAGTTGATCTTAGTCTTCATGTCAATCATTATGTTGTATTTATATTCAGAGAGTATGAAAAGTAATTTGCTGTTGCTGCTAATGTATTCACATCTTACGTATAATCAAGTTTTTTGTATTTTTATACTTAATAATATTTAAAAATGGTTCTGTTTTTTGCAAACAAATCAAAAATGTAACAGTACTTTGACAGTTTCTATTTGACACTTGACAGGTGTCAGATGTCCGCCAAGGCCATATGGATGTGGATTCATAATCGATTCGAACATTCGATTTTTGGGTAATCAGCATGGTAATCAGCTTTTTAACTAGAAATTAAAATTCAAAATAATCGATGACGCATATAGATATACGAAACGGAAAACATTCATTTTATTAAACTTTCTGTCATTATACATAGCATCAAAACCGTTGCAATTTTTGTAACTCTCATTATAACATTTCACTTGAGAACATAACTTGAAAAGTACTGGAGCGTGCGCACCACTTAGGTCGCAACACTTCACGCGTTTTCACATATTTTATATTTTTCACATATTTATGCCGAAGCAACGTTTTCATGCATAATTCTATAACTGAATATCTAACAGATCGATTTGTTGTAAAAATGCTCGATTCTTTCCATGATCGATTGTTTTTGACTGGCTCGGTGGCGTAGTTGTATTACGGTACAACGACGATACGGAAGTCTCGGGTTCGAATCTCGGTCGGGCAATGTGATATTGCATATTTCTATTCACTATCAGCCCAGAGTCAGGAATTTGAATTTGAATTTGACAGCCTCCGTGGCGCAGTTGGTTAGATGCCGCCTGTGAAACGAGAGGTCGCGGGTTCGATCCCCGCACCGAGAGAAATGTTTGTGCGGCCCACAAATATTTCTTCCGGGTCTGGGTGTTTGTGAGACCGAAAAGTCTCTCGTAGATGATACCCATGACACAAGACTCGATCTTATTGTGTGGTCAGGCCTATGTATGTGACTGTTGGGTGTTATATATTAAATATTTATTTGTTTCCAATATGGAGTTATGCTCGCCTTTATCACATCGTAGGACGAAAAATACAAGGCAAAACGTGGGTGTCCTGATTTCACCTTTACCTACCCCATCCGGGAAAAAAGACGTGTGTTTATGTATGCACGTAATAAATGTATCATGCACATGGACGTATCACACAAATGTATAATACGACAGTGGTATGTATGTATGTCGACTGTTTTTGACTGACATCCATTTAACGGCCATAATAAATGTTCTTGATGTCCCATCGGCTGAACCCAAGATATTATATATATTATCAGAATCGATCCTTAGTTAGAAATCGGTATCGCTTATTTATATCGACGTTAATATCTTAACGCAGTAGTAATTATTATAACATTCCATAGAATTACAAATAAGATAACTTTTTTTGTTTATTCCCCTTTATGATTTGAAGTATGTTCAGTGCTGAACACATGAGCGTAGCCAGCCATGGGCTCAGGGTGGGGCAGCAGTCTAAAATAATATATAATTAGCAAACTGTATCCACGTCTTACCCCGGTTATTTTTTTATACAAGAAGGTTACACCCTATAGCACCCTGTATCTGTATTTAAACACTTATAGCTCACCTGCCTAGTAGTTTACCTAGATAATTTATTTTTTTAGGGTTGGTTAGGTACCTTACAGGTCAAAGCCAGGGTGGGGCAAGTGCCCCACTCTGCCCCACCCTGGCTACGCCCATGGCTGAACATAAATAAATTGGTGCCTTGAGTACCTACCTATACATTCCATCCATCCATCCACCCATCAGCCAAAGGAAGTCCACTGCTAAACATAGGCCTCCCCCCAATGAGTATATATACCTATACCTTATTATACGCAAAAAAAATAGTTTCCATAGTAACGAGTTTTGTATTTTCAATTGTGTATGTCAGTTTATAATATTTGTACTTAAATATTGTAGTTGTTTTCTTTATAATTCTTATACAAATTATTTCGCATAATATTGAACATGTCTATACGGAATCCAAGATTACCGTTGCTGCCTGGCTATGGCGCTAATCCGTTGGTATGTATTTATAGTTTACTTAATATTTTTTCACAATTTGTTGGGTACCAGTTATTTCTTCAAAAATCATGTCTATTGAAGGCAAATTATTTTATTGCTCTACAATAACCATAAAATCTAGTACATATGTAAGAGACTTTCCTGCCCTCACACCTACAGTGGTGGGCAGTGGTGTTGCAGTGGCAACTCTTGTCAGCCAGGATCAACAGTGGCACACAAAGAATTGACACCGAGCTCCGGAGTATTCCGCGTTCATCGGACCAGAGATCACACTCCCAAAGTATATGATATGCAGTTTGTTCGTACGCACAGTCAGGTGTAGAGCATTGATATGCAGGCGATTCAACCAACTTAAAAGTGAATAATTTGCTCTTAAAGTTGCTATGTCCCGTTAGGAACTGCGATACATAGTGTTCAATTTCTAGGCAAGATTAGATGAAGTACATATTTAAGTTAGTAGTTTTGTATTTAAAAAGTAAGGCAATGCAGTATGCAAAAGCTTTTATTGCAGATAGGCAAGAAGAATTTTGGCGTGCGGCCAGTTTTTACATCCATTGATAAGGTGAACATGTTGGTAGATAAGGCAGAGAGCGGGAATCGAGTACCTTCTCTGTACTGTAGGAAGCAAGCTCCCGATTTACCTACGTGGATAATGTATGATAAACATGTATGTATTTAATTCACACTTAATATTTAATTTTAATGATGCAGGTTTAACACCACCTCCTGGTAGATTTGGTTCAGGCCCGTAACTAGGGAATTAGGTAGATACTGCAAGAAGAATATTGTGTTAAGAGTTCTCGGATTTTCTACCTGATTCAAAAATTACTACTATTGAAATAATTGCTGGTTGCGCTTGCCGTAACTCATACAAGTGGTTGAGCAGTCATAATTGTTTTGAAAGGCAAGACATAATTGCCATTTGCCCGTCCAAACTCCTGGTACCTGGCTCGCACTGGTATAGTGGTTAAACAAGGTGCAGTGTAGTGTAGTGTGAAGTCACTTTGCGATAACAGAAAAATAAACACCGTATGTTAATGCGAGTATTGATAAATGTGGAGTTTGGTGTTACAGATTTTACACTTTCAAGGATATTTCCAACAATCTCTTCATGAGATGCGCGCGGCGTCTCACATATTGCGGAAAGTGGAGATATTTTTCTTCCTTGAAGATGGTACTATAAAAGTTATGGAGCCAAGAACCGATAATAGTGGATTATCGCAAGGTAACTTTAATGAATCATGTTTTCTATAGTACATTTTGTTGAGAACGATTAATTGTTGTCTTATGAGTGTCATGATATTATTGTCGTAACCAAAATCTAGGAACTATGATCAGCCGCCAAAGAATTCGTCTGCCATTCAGCTATGATTTATATTACGATGTGCTGGATTTAAATATTGGACGCGAAGTTACTTTCTTCGGCAAAGTTTTCAAGGTAATATAGCTATTTTTAATATTTTTTGTTAAATTGCAATACCGGACTTTTAAATTATTGTTGATTTCATTTGCCAGATCGTTAACTGCGATAACTTCACGAGAGTATTTCTCAATCGGCTTGGCATCAATGTTCCGGATCCGATACCCTGGCCGGACGCTCTAGAGGTGAGATTAAGGACCATTTATATCAAACACGAACTATTATTATATTAATAAGCAATTAAATATTACAGAGAGCACCTTCATCGGGTAAACCTCCTAAACACAGACCATTCAGACAATTTTTGGACTTCGACAGACAAGTTTTGCGGTGAGAATTAAAAAAGAACTAATAAATAACTGTTTAAATGAGTACGTATATGTAATATGGCTGTGTATATTTTTCAGTTTTTATGGTTATTGGGATGATCGTGATTCTGAATTCGGCGTTATACATAACCTTGAGATTCACTACTTCCTAGGAGATGACACTATCGAGATTAAGGAGACTATGCCTCCTAATTCCGGTGTAGAAGCTGCTCCAATGTTTCTGAAAAGAATGCGGTTACCTCGGGTGAGTTTTGTTATCTATGGCTTAAAGCAATCAAAGAACCTTTGTTTATAATATTTTTTTGGTTTTTCAGAAAATACCATCTTACGTGGAAATGACGGGAGGTCCCAAGGTGGCATCATACACCCCCGCGGATCTCAGCATTGGCGCCGTTCTAAACGTTTATGGACGTAAAGTAGTGCTCATTGACTGCGACCCGTTTACTAAGGAGTACTATCGCGTAACTTATGGCTTTGGTAAGATGATAGTTTGGCTAATAACTTTACTAATAACGGTTATAGTATGTCAGCATTATTTAGTATTTATTTACAATCATTTAAGTAACATTCAGATTCGACCCCAAATACCCCTAAGTAACAGTTGATTTATATATGATCCTAGGTGTATCCTATGTGTGCCAAAGTACGTAACCTATAATATTTTTAATTCCTTCTGCAATACGCGTATCTGATTTATGCATCTACTTTCAAGACATCGACAACAACCAATAGTACTTTCAATTCGGCAGTGAAAGATTATTTAATTGTTTTTATAAATACGCTGCAGATACGTTCACACCTCTGCCCATACCCAAAGATGAAGGATCAGAGTGCGTGAGCGTGAGCGTGGCGGACCGGCAGCTGCCGCCGTGGAACGGATACGGTTCCTACGATGACTCCGCTGAGAACTGCCGAACCGTGGAACCTAAACCACCGCACAGGGACTTCATCAAGTTTCTTCACAAGGACAGGTTGGTTGTAGCTTTATTTCGGGTTTGAATTTGAATTATTGTGATCTAAAGTCATTGGCTATTCATAGTCCTTATACGATGTTGCCATATGTTATAGTACAATAAAATAATGTATAGGACTCTTGCAGTTTGCAAAAATAGTTTAAGATATATAAGAAACGTAGCTTTTCCTATAAATATATGAAAATTACAAGTTGATGTGGTATGTCAAAAACACAACCAATGTTCGATTTCAGAGTAGGATTTGATTCTCACGTGCTGCGTTTTGCTGCCCGTCTCATTAACGACAATCCCGAGGACGCGCGACGCTACTTCATCATAAAGTATTTTCTATGTGATGATACCATTGGCATCTTTGAACTCGGCGAGCGCAATTCTGGATTCAAGGTTAGTAATAGTGAAGAAAGAACTTTTTCGTTCTTTTTATCATAATTTCTTTACGATTTAGTCACATCAATAAGTGTAATTAAATTTAACTCTTTGAATTTACAAAGAATTTATATAATCAAAATTCACGCTCAAAATAAAAATAAAATGATTCATGCTATTTTATCGTCAACTCACACTAGACCAGCGTGATGGACTATGCTGTTCAATAAAAGAAGTTAGGCCATATGGTCCAACTGTTCCCAATCGTACTTTCGATTGTAGACAAGACTGTAATGGGTGGGACGTATATTGGGCTGATACAGTGCAAATACTATTTTTATCAGGGTGGCAAGTTCTTCCGTCGAGACAAAATGTACCTTCCGGATGTAAACTTCTTTGTGCCCAAAGAGCCGCCGTCGTACACGGATAAGGACATGTGGGTCGGCAACGAGCTCGTGATAAACCAACACCGTTTCCGACTCATCGCCGCCGACGAATATGCGCTGAGGTACTTGGAGCTACACAGCGAACAAGTAAGTGAAATATACTTGATATAGGTAGGTATAGTTCTTAGTTCTTATTATTGTTAAGATTAAATTTTTAATTTAATCAAAGGGGAAGTAGTTAATGGCGATGGTTGAGGTAGAAAAAGGAATTTGGTATTTGCCAGGACGATGCAAGAAAGAAGGATAGTCAATAATTAATTTGGCCATAAACCTTGGGTTTGTCTTATTAGTTTATAGTAACTAAGATTTTCTGCAACACCACTCAATCAAACTCTCGTTTGTGGAGGAGACAGGTTGGTGTCCTGCTGTGGAATTTATATTGGCTAGATTATTATTTCTGTACCCAATTCAATAATTAATCTTTATGTATTTCATATCTTACATAATTATTTTAGTCAAAATTGCTACATTTACATTTAGTTTGAAATGGTAATAAACAATACTTTTACAGTATCCGATGGCAAATATTGCGCTTATTATGGACAAGATAAGAAGAACTCTGGCTTCTCAAGAGAACGGTTATAAAAACTTTGTAGCTAAATATATGCATGCTGTACTACCAGATAAGAAGGAACTCATGTCTGTGAAATGTTTCAAGTAAGACAATAATATTTTAGAGACTGAATAAATTGCTGCATATAATATGAAATATATTTATATGTGTATTTACCAGGCAAGCACTGAAAGAAATAATGTGCGAAAAGATGACGGAGCATGAGTTCTTGACACTCATCCGATACTTCCGTGGAGACGTGGGATTGCAGAAGAGTCCAAGACGAGAAATGATAAGGTAGATACAATTAGGAAAGGTGCTACTCAAAATAGTATCTTAGAAATAGTCATCAAGAATTTAAATACAAATAACTTACCATCGTGTTTGTATACTTTCCGCCCAAAATTCGCAAATAGAACTTCGGTTGCATGATAAGTAGGTATTATAGTTGTATACGAGTTACATCAAGCGCGGATCCACCATAGTGAGCACGATGGGCATGACCACAACTCTAACGGACTTATTTCATCATACTTCCACTCTTTTATGAGATCGATATACTGATAATATTATATGAAATGCCATATCATCAATATAATAAAATCGCAGAGTTAAATCTTTATTGCGTATAACAATCATGACCAAGATCATACACAGACTCCCACTTCTTTGATTTTCGGGTTGCAATGCCCACAACCTTTTTTGAAGGCTGGATCCGCCATTGAGCTACATTTTAAACTTTAATTTACAGGCGATTCCCGTTTATTCAATAAATGCAGTAGGTTTCTCGATACGAGATAGTATAAGTGAAAAATAATATGGATATAAAAGGCAGATATGTGATGCTTTGATACTTTCGAACAATCAATGTCGACACTCACCAGCAATCTATGTTTAGGGCTATAACACGTTTGAAGATGCAAATAGGCTATCAATATTGCTAAAATCAGGAATGTTTACAAGGTCGTTAGTGTTTACGGAGCTGACGCGCGGTCTGTGGGACGAGCGCGTGCGGTTGCGCGAGGGGTTGCTGCACGCAGACGAGGCGAGCGGCGGCGTGCTGTCCGCATCGCGCGTGCGGCAACTACTGCGCGCGCACCGCCTGCCCATCAACCCGCATCTAATGGACTGCATGCTTGACGTGTGAGTACACTTGCGACGAGATTTTAATGCATATGGCTACAAATAGCCTCGGTGCTTCGGTTTGAAGGTTCGTTGTTGTTTTTTCTGTTTATCCTGACGGAAAGGCAAAGGTCTAAGCCTTACAGCCTAGTCTGATACGGTTAAAAGGTTCGGTTATTCGGAAAAAAACATGGATGCCTGTGACGGGCTCCAAATAGGTTTTATAGCATGGAGCTGCATTCGACTAATGAAGATACTGAGATAGACTGAACAACTATTTACTGATGGGATGGGTTAGTCAATATTTTTATAGCTCAATATGTCTCTTCTATGACGTTTTGTGTCGGTTGTTTGAATAATAAAGTGTATTATAACTCGAATAGTATATATCCCATGACTGTCCATGACTTCATGACATCCTTGTTCTGCATTGCGTTTTTTCCCATATACATACATAATTGCATAAAGTCTTGTCGCTTTTTTATTAATCACAGAGACAACATTTCATTCAGTATCTATTCATGATCTTGATTACGAGTATAGTTAGTCTTGCGCTCTATGGTATGAAAATAGTTTTCATTTTTCCACTCACCAGACTACAAAAAGATGACAAATGCAACATACTTTATGAAGATCTTCTGTCGTTCTTGGATTTTCAAACTCGACCAGTTTCCAACTTGACAGAATCTGATTATCAAAAAGTTATTCGGCACGCGCCACCACTTAAATATACTGAGGTAAGTGAACTACCTGAATTATTTATAAATCATTTATTGTATTTAAGTATTTACAATGTAAATGTATTAATTTTACAATGTTAATACTCAAATATTGGCTTTAGATTTGGTGGTAAAATGTTTATTTTCTCTCAAAAGAACAAAATTTAATCAAATTAAAGGGTAACATTGTTACATGAGAAACTCAATAGTGGCAGTTAAAATCTTATATTTATCTTTAAACGAAATTAACATTTATGAACGAAAGGTTTTACTAATGAATTCGTGTCCTAAGATTTTATTTAGATGACAATTGTTAATTATATTAAGCTTGGAAGTTCATTAACATAATCCGTTTGTGTATTCAGTGCAAACTGTGGGCCGAGGCAGAAACCTTAATACATGAAGGCTATGTGAATTGGAACGCGTTCCTTTGTCAACTAAATCTTGAACATTTAGTTAAAGATCAATCTTAATATCGACAAACATCAAAGGAAAAACAAAAGCTATATGAATAAATTGTCCTTTTTATAACATATTGTTTTAGGTATAAATAATGTATTTGTTTTTGGATCAATTAATTTGCTATCGATTTTTAAATCATTTGTTTGTCAATTTAGTTGTATATTATTATGTCTGTACAAATTTGTTGAAATAATAAACAAGAGTAAGATTTTAAATCTTTTATTTTCTCATCACAATAAATATCTTCTGAATGGTCATACATTGTAGGTCAGGCGCCATATTTGTTTATTATCTGTAGAATTAATATAGACAATAAACAATATGGCGGAACATATGGGGTATGAAGGTACAATATAGGCGTAATTAAAACAATACACTTTCACTGTTGCAAACACATCTTCACAACATTGAAAATGTCCCATTAAAGTATATTATAATGTATTTATTAATTAAAGTGACGTAGAGTACTAAATTGTGATTACGGAACTAAGGTACATAAATACATATCACAAGCCATTCATTCACTCAACTAAATGTATTAAAAATAAATAACTTAATTTAAATCTAATATGACTGCTTTATATTTATACAATCACGTCTAATATTTACAATGTGAATATATCTAATAGGATTGTCTAATTGTTTGTATTTGTAAGAATTTGTTAAATTTTCTTATTGTTGTTTATATACTTACAGATGAATGTACATGGCACAAAGTATTCACTTGTGTGTCGATGCATTAGAGTAAGAATTATCGTTTAACTACATTTTAACCCTTTTCATTACCTTTTCTTTTTGGAGATTGATTTGACATTGATCTAATTAGATGTAAAAAGAGCAAATTATGGAACTAAACTCAGAATTAAAGTAGAATGTAAAAATGTATGAAAAGGGTTACATATTCGCATGGTTTTACTGTTTTCTTAATAGCTAATTATTGCGATGGTTGCATGAAGGTATACCTAATAGAAATATATCATTGAATTTATTGATTTTTGAATAGGAATGAATTCAGTCATTGATATAGAATCGTTCATTCATTGAAGACTAAAATTCTTGAAAGAGTGTTTATAATAACAGTATTACGTGGTATGTTATAATCTTTTTAGTCCTGCAAAAATTATACATACATACATACATAAACTCACGCCTTGTTCCCAGAAGGGGTAGGCAGAGGTGCCAGGGCACCCACATTTCGCCTTGTATGTTCCGTCCCACAATGTGATAGGTGGCGAGCCTATCGCCATATCGGGCACAAATTTCTGACTCTGGGCTGATACTGAATAGAAAAATCCAATATCACTTTGCCCAACCCGGGATTCGAACCCGAGACCTCAGCTTTGTAACCGTACCGTAGTACAACTACGCCACCGAGGCAGTCGAGAGCAAAAATTATAAAAATATCGATATTCATATAAAAATCATGCCTTTAAGAATTTAATTTTGTATTTAGTTCTGAAGAATTCTTTATCATTGACTGACGCATAAGTTCAAGAAATATCGAATTTAATTCCAAGGTGTATTCACTGCATGGTTTAAAAGTATGTAGTTTCTATATGAAGTAATGAGCTCGCGGTAACTTTAATGTATAACTCTATGAATAATTTATGACACTGGAGTGTATTTATATTTCGTTTTATAATTTACTAACATTTACATATTTACAGTACGATAGATGAAGTCAAGCGTATCTTTTGTATTACGTTAAAATATTTGTGATCTCTAGAATATTAATTTAATTAGTCCTATGTTTTTGAGTTGTCTATATTTAGTCAATTTTCGTCAATATAAATATATAAATTATTTTTTATTGTATTTTAGTATTATGTATGAAATGGCTTATTTTAATCTTTAACATATTCAGGGAAGGCAAAAATTATCAATTTGCAATTTTTTCAATGTTACTTTTTGGACAGCTGGTAGTTCCTTCAATAAATATAGAAAATGTGTAATTTTCACGGCGATGTTAGTAATTGTTAATTTTCTTCACATATTATGT
Organism: Hyles euphorbiae; assembly: GCA_023078785.2. Lineage (NCBI taxonomy): Eukaryota > Metazoa > Arthropoda > Insecta > Lepidoptera > Sphingidae > Hyles > Hyles euphorbiae. Next base: position 6,986,959 of record CM041036.1, read on the forward strand.
TCGGTAGAGATCAGTAAGTCGCAACAGTACAATTTGCGTTAGACTTCATTAATTATGCTACTTGTAGTGCGGGATCACCACATGTCCTTCACTCGCTCTGCGGCGGGTATTTGAGGTCGATACCTGGAAATAAAATAATTATATAATAATGTGTTGTAAATATAAATAATGTATTAAACATTATTGGGACATTAAAAGTCGGGGTTGAGCGTATAAAATGTGTTTAACAAAGAAACTGGTACATGATCGTTATTTCTGCTTCCCTTACTCTTAAATGATAAGCAAATTGTATAAAGACTCCCGGTGGTAAAGGCAGCCTATGTTCAACAGTCACACATAAGACAAGAGCAACACTAGAGTTTCTTGCCCGTTCTTCTTTAGTGAAAACCGCTTTCCAAACCGGGTAGTAGATAAAAAAATGACTAAATCTAAATGATGTTGAACATTTTAATGGATTCAATAAGTTATTTTCATTTCATTTCACATAGTATTGGCGTTTAACCAATTGCGCCACGGAGGTTGTGGGTTGGGTGGCTGGCTGGCTTTGGGCTGATGCGGACGATAAAAGGATCCAGTCAAACAGCCGTTACGGCACTTGAACAAAGCATTTGTAAATAAGTAATGCTTACTTCCCTACCGCTGTTTGATCAGAGCTGAGGGATTGGTATAAGAGTGTATTACTTCCCTACCGCTGTTTGTAATCTCACAGCTCTGATTGTGAGATTGTTATGAGTGTGTACCTGTGCGGCGGCGCGTGCGCGGCGGGCGTGGAGGCGTGCGCGGCGAGCGGCGACATGTTGATGGACGAGTTGTGCGCCGCCACGCTCGAGCCCACGCTCGACGCAGAGTCCGCGCTGCAGTGTGCATACAGGATATCTTTATTTTATTGCAATGAATGGCGAGACGAGCAACCGTTCACATGATGGTAAGCGATACGACCGCTCATAAACAGTAGCAAAACCAAACAACACCTTCAATTACAAAGCAATGCTTGGTATTCCACTGCGCTCGCCATCCTGGGACATAAGATGTAGTCTCAATATGCCCAGTAGTTACTCGAGCTACAATGTCCTTCAATCCGAAACAAAACAGTGCATTTACACTGCTGTTTGACGGGAGAAATAGACATTGCGGTGGTACCTATCCAGATAGCCCCTCACATATGAGGAACCTACCATCAATATCTAAATCTACATGTGTATATCATATGATTTAAGTGTAGCAAAATAGTAATATCGCACCTTTAGAATTATTGAGATTAGAGACCTACGAAAAAAACTTATTTTATAGTAAACCTGAGTGGGAAACATTAATATAAAATTTGTAACATAAGAAATGTGGTATTCATAGAATATATAGAAGACCGAAGACCATCTTTCTTTGATCTTTCTGCCTTTCATGCGTCAATAGGTCTATTAAAAACGGGTTAATAGATTATTTTGAGCTAATATTTGACTAAAAGTCAAAATTTTTTTTTTGGATTAGGTTACTTTTATTATAAAGGTACGATATGTTTCATTTTAGCATATTTTTTTATTGCAATGAATGGCAAGAGGAGTTTGCTGTTCGCCTAATGGTAAGCAATATAATGGCTCATGAATAAAACCAAAAAACACCTTACAATATTCCTGAAATATGTTATTTTCTATTTTGTTTAGGGCGTGCTTGATTATAGTGCACTATGATTTCATTTCTTCCCTTTCACGAAGAATATACATTTCTATATATCTCAATATTGAATTCATAACATACATAAATCTGTATAGAGATCGATTATTTAGTTAAAAGGAAGGTTATAGGATGTCGCTGGATGCAGGTCCTTTTCAAAAGATTAACGGGGACATCCTTGAGAGAGGTAAATGTTCAGCATTAGAACTCGTGTAGCTGAAGAGAGAGAAAGAGAGAGACAAATGTTCAGCATTAGATCTCATGTGGCTAAAGAGAGAAAAAGAGAGAGACAGATAGAAGATGAAGTAATCATACCGATCGATTTGTCTCCTGAAGAGCGGGTACCTCCAGGGCGAGTTTGGTTTCCGCTGCTCGTGCTGGAAGGCGGGGTTGTCGCGGCCGCGGCTCTCGTTCACCACAGACATCGACACCTGGCCCTCGTTCTCACGGGTTTTCGATGATAACCGCCTGGAATACAATTAAAATTATCAGATGTAGGATGGGTGGACGATTTGCTTTTGTATAGTTATTGGGATAAGGGATTGCTCGAGCTCCAAATATTTATTACTTCTCTTTACTTCATTTTACGTACCTATTTTCTTGACACGGTGCCTGGATTACCAAATTATTATTAAAGGTGTTTTTATAGGTGACATATTTAGGCTGTCTCGCTTACCATCAGGCGAACGGCATGCTCGTCTCATCATTCATTGCAATAAAGAAAAATGTAAGAAGATAAACTAAAGGGTTGTTCACACTTTCTTCTGCTGCTTATAAAATGATTAAATTACATGCCCAATTATTGAATACTTGGTAATTTTTGGCATGCCCTGCAACTTTTACCCCGCACAAAGGTGTTAACCCGCACTAGGCCAGCGTGGTGGACTATTTGGCCTAACTCTCAATCGTACTTTCCATTGTAGAGTAGACCCGTGCCCTGCAGTGGGATGTATATGGGCTGGTATAGATAGAAAGGCGTTAATAAGAGGAAATCAAGAGAGATATAACCAAGGTTAAGGTACCTGAGTATCCTGGTGGGTAGCGAGGCGTGCATGGGCGGGCGGGCGCGCTGCCTGCTGTCCACGATGAGCACGTGGCGGTCGTACGGAGTGTCGTAGTCCACCTCCAGCACGGTGGAGAACCGGTGCGGCCACACCAGGTCCAGGATGGCGATCACCAGGCCAACCAACACGCATGTGCTGCCTACAACACAACATCATCTTCATCTTCTTATCACACATCTTCATCTTATTATAATATCATACATCTTCATACATCTTATAATATCATACATCTTCATCTTCTTAGCCACAGGTAGGTGCTTTTTTTATTGCAGTTGATGGCGAGACGAGTTATCATATCATCATCTCGGCCAAAGGAAGTCAACAGCTTTTTTTTATTGCAGTTGATGGCGAGACGAGCATGCCGTTCGCCTGATGGTAATTGTTAGGACTGCTCATGAACAGTAGCAAAACCAAACAACACTTTGAATCACAAATGCATTGCTTGGCATTCCACCGCGCTCGCCATCCTGAGACATAAGATGTTAAGTCTCAATATGTCCAGTTACTCTGGCTACAATGTCCTTCAATCCGAAACACAACAATACATTTAAGCTGCTATGTCGCGGAAGAAATAGGCATTGCGGTGGTACCTACCCAGGCGGCCTTTCACATATGAGAGACCTACCACCAGTAGCTGAACGTAGGTCTCCACCAAGGAAAAATCATCACTTCATATTGAAAATTTTTAGTTTTATTATATCTGAAGTCACAAAAACTACCACTTGGCGTCGTTTCCGGTAGTTCTTGATATACCCCGTATAATAAATATCTGCTTTAATATTTATCTTCTACAAGTTCATTAATCAAGCATTCTCATAATCGGGTTTTTTTTTTAATATACGTGGTCCATAGATGGCCATACAGAAAACTTTGAGGAATAGCGTAAAATACTAAAAGGAGTCACGTTCCTGATTTTGATAAAAACTAAAACTGCATACTTGAAATATCAAATAGTAATTGTTTGCAAAAGTAACGTATTCTTACGTTGCTTTATGCTCTTTGCTGTTCCTCATAGTTTCAGATTTGGCCATCAACGCCCACTTGAAATTTTCATTTATAATGTTTCAAAAAGAAAAAAACATTTTTGAGATCGGCGAGATTCAACCATATCTTAGGAAATAACAAATAAACAAAAATGCATCCGCCCAACGTGGGGCTCGAACCCACGACCCTGAGATTAAGAGTCTCATGCTCTACCGACTGAGCTAGCCGGGCTATTTCCGTGTAGCGGAAATAACGCATCAGATATGTAATATGAATCTAGACGAAACTATAATTAAATCTAAATTCAAAATCAATGAAATAAAATATTGTCACAAGGCTACTTAAAACAAGTTTTCCGTTTGGATCATGTTTAATTTTAGCTGGGAATAGTTTTATTATTCATATCAACAATATAATTACAGTTAAGCTCATAAGCATTATTTATAAGTTATTATCCCATTAAAAATTTAAATTAAAACAAACACTTCATGACTAATGTGATGTTAAGATGCATACTATCAAGCGATGTTTAAAAATGAAGAAATGCCTAATAACTGATTTGCACGATTGGGCAAAACTGAGATTGTATCGTTCGCGGTCAACATGCGATGTAATTGTGATCTAAACTCGAATACATTCTGAATAAATTAATAACAACATAATGGTGAATCTTTTTCAACGAGAGAAAATTTGTAAAGTTCCCTTTGTAGGGATGGAAAGTTCGAAAGAGATATTCCGTTTTCTCTAACCTCGCAAACGTCCACGGTCAAAGATTCCTCAATAGGGTAGGTATTATTGTTTATATCGTAAGGTTACGTTATGTATAATCATAATAAAATAATTTTTAAAATCGTTAAGTAATAAGCAAGTCACAAGTACATAAAAGTTGGTATTAGGAGTAACAGAAAAGGATACAATATGCACGGCGTGACGTCATCTTCCATAAGGTGCACGCGTGCAAGAGACAATGAGTGATCTCACCGCACTATGAAAAATATTATTTTACATTTGATGTTGTGTTCAAATTCATGTTTTTTAAAAGCGATACTTCTTAGCAACCATTAGATACTGCTCACAATCAATTCTTGGAAACTCTGTTGTGCTGTGTAATATATAATCTCTGTGTAATATGTAATATATAATAAATAAATCCGTCAAATAGTTTTTTAGGTTTACGCGAATGTTACACATTGAAATAAACCTATTATTTATTGTTCAGGTACGGTTCAGACCGCCCCGTGACCCTGAAACCTGTAAAGTAATCGAAATCGATCGACGTCGGGAAGTTAAAAAAATTAAAAATCAAACCAAATCCGCGATAAAATCCGTAAATAATATTTCAATAAATCCATCAAATCCAATACCTGCAACAAGCACGAGCCAGAAGCACCATCCGAGCGAGAAGAACAGCATGGCACCGTCGAGCCTGACCACCAGCGGCGCGGCGGGCAGCGCGGCCCAGTAGCCCGCCGCCGCCGCGCACAGCGTCACGCCCACGCACACCATCGCGTACGCGCCGTACCGCGGCACCACCACCAGCAGCAGGTTCATCACCACCCACAGAGCTAGTGATGTCCTGCAGGCAAATATCATCATCATCATATCAGCCACAGGAAGTCCACTGCTGAACATAGGGGAGGCCAATATACAGCACGCAAATTATACAGCTTTGAAAACGCAATGAGACTGGTTAGAACTGCTTTGCACAAAGTGAAACTGGTTTAAAGTAGATTGAACTGATTCATACGGGTTAAAACTGGTTTAGAATAGAATCATCATCTTCATTTTAGTCACAGGAAGTCCACTGCTGAATATACGCCTTCCTCCAGTAGAATGAATGGCACTTATTTAAATAAATTTTAAACAGTTGAGTTGAGTGCCATTAGTGAAAACCATAGTGGAAACGGACTTCCACTAGAAAACTTTTTGGGTAATTATTTTCAGATGGTTCATGGTTTACAGCACAAATCATCTGAATATGGTATCCAACTGTTCTGTGGTTTACAGTTTACTAATGAAGTAGTGAGTGAAATGTATAAAATGACTGGTAAGGGATAAATACAACATAGGTATAAATACAGCATTTTGTAAAAAAATAGTTTAAAATTTGTAAAAAGCCTAACCATTAATCTATTGTTTTAAATCATTAAACCAGCATTTTTATTTTTACATCAAAAGATTGATAAGACCTTACCAAAGTAACGTAGCCGTAGTGTACCCCGCAGCACGATACTTCGCTCCCCAGTCGAAGCCCTCATGCTGCACGGCGAAATGCTCAGCAACCGACAACACGGGGTAGGGCAGGCCGCGTGCCAGCCCCGCGCGGTACCACTCCTGCATCGACCCCGCCTCCTCCCATCGAAACTGCTCGTTGTAGTCCACGCCGGGGTCGCCAACACTCGTGTTGCCCCATGATAATGCTGTAATATTTATGAGAACGACAAACTTGATGATAAAGAAAATTATGGTAAAGTTATTCTTAGATGTGAATACTATAATCGAGAAAACGAAGCTTTTGATGGCATTAGTAAAAACATATCGAAATGGGGGTCCATACTCTTTGCTATGTCGTTTGATCAACTGCTACCGAATCTACTGTACGGTTAGTAGAGGAGGTGGGGTCATGAGGGGGGAGTTGATATTTAATAATAGAATTAAATCTGAATTAATTTGAACCATCGAGGGCACGAAAAAAGTATATAGCGATTGTGATATGTCAGCATTTATGTTATTGCCGACACTCAGCTGATACAAGCGTAATTTTATATAATGATTTATTATGCTCCTCTATAAAATGTTGTTCATATATTTAAAAAACGCTAAGCATTATTGTATTGCTTAGAACATAATGCCAAGGTTTTGATGCTAAATATTGAACTTGGGACTATGTATGATTTAAATGGACGAGAAAAAATACGACACAGAACATGACTTGACTTTAATGATGTTGCCTTATTTCGAAACTCTTTGTGAACGCAGGAAAGGTCAGCAAATCCATTAGATCAAAACGTGTACAATGGATGTTTATGAGGATAATGTTATAAACATTTAAATTAAATCTTTTTTAATGGCATACGAGTATGTTTTCCTGTATTGTTCTACAGATTACATCTTCTTGAAAAAAACGCGTGACTTCAAATATGTATGTTTTTCCATGTTATATTTTAGAAACTACTGAAATTCTTTAATGTACTGAATCCGTTTTTCATTGCTTTGTTATTGCTTCACACTTCATGAAATTGATGAGTATGTCCGACCTTTATGAGTTGAATAAGGTCACGACGGCGCTTTAATGTCTTGCTGTTCTTTTTCTTGTATACAAACAAAGTTATTTGTCATAATGACTGATATATACCGTAGGAAGTAGTTTGATGAAGGTTGCTTCCAGCTTATTGTGAATATCATAGAGGAAGACCTATGTAGACCATTGAAGAGAACCTTGTATGATTCTCATTTAGTCATGTGTAATGGTCAAAAATCACATACACAGTCCAGATCCGGAATAGAAATACAACTCAAGTATCAAGAGTATTTGTGCTTGGGGTGGCATTGTGTGTCGGATCGAAGTTCTCTGTAACATGGTTGAAGAGGCTTGCACATGTTTCATACTTGTGAACGGGTGTTGCTAGTGTGGATTGGTCTGCCCGATTTGCTTATTTACTTATCATAATAAGTTTGTTTTAGTTACTTTCAAACTTTTGTGTCTAACATATTGCTTTCGCGAAACAGTGTATAGCGATTCTGCGTTCTGGGCGACATTACTTAACTTAGCCGTACAAAAAAACTTAACCAATATTCAATTTATTATGTATAAATCATTTTACAAACTGCTCTTAATTAAACCAAGCTGCGATTCATCACGTACATTTGCCCGTACTTCTTTGTTGAAAACAGCTTCGTGAACCGGGTGGTAGAGAAAAAAGCGACTGAATCTAAATTATGTTTAACATTATAGATATTTACTTTAGTATTTTCAATTCATTTTTAATTTCATTTCTAAAAAACTCAAAGATACTCTTCAGTCTGAACAACCTAACACTGAACAGATTCTTGTCGATGACACAGACATTACTTCGCGTTCTGCGGGATCCTAACTCACGTATTTCACAGGCATCTTAACCCCTATCCCGAAAACTGTTTGATGGTCTACCTGGAATCAGGAACTGAGTTCCTGATGTTAGCACTTACCATTGAGCGTGACGTTGACGTGTCCGAGGCCGACGTGCACCGCGAGCCAGCAGTCGAGCCGCTCCGCCGAGAAGGCGCGGTACGCGGCGCGCGCCACCCGCGCCCCCGACACGTGCCACGATGAGCCGTGTTTACAAACTGCAAATACACAATACAGCATAAAATGTATATCTATGTCCCTGTCTTCAGCATCAGGAGAATTTCTGCTGGGTAGCTCTCAGAGATTTCAACAGAGGTCTGTTGGAAGCGGTCCGCATCCAGCGACTTCATGTAAGTAGCAAGCATCAAACCTCAATAATTATGTATTAGTTACAATTTGTTCAATGGTTTCAAGTTAAAGGGTTTTAAGGAAATATTACGGTTCTATATTTAAAAACACGAATCTTTATAGGGTCAATATGGTGTCGTGGTGTTTTAAAAAGATCGAATACGGGTAATATGTTTAGAATTTGATTAAAATACACCCTGATCTTGCATCGTATATCGTTGTGGTAGGAAACCTTCGGTGCGTAAGTTCGTTTCGGACTTAGCTAAATTTATTTTCAAGTGTAAGAGTATTGTTTCATACTACAATGCAGAGCATACAAGCGGCGTGAGTAGCGGCCCAGAATAGCAACGTTAGTTCACAATTAGAGTGATTGTATAATTTTCATCTTAATGGATAGATCCAGACGTGTCCACATTTTTTTGGATTAGTCGTTTTTATAATATAAAATAACTGCACGTTTTTATGCACTGCACGTATTTTAACGATGCAAATCGCCATTATTTTTTTAAAGTTGTTAAGTAGGCTCTTAATTTGAAAATAATACTAAGAGGAAAAAATATTTAAGTCAACAAAATATTGTCTAAACGCATGTTTTATAAAGTACCGTTAATATTTTGTCTGATATGGCGCAGGTGTCAGCGTTTCCCAACAATTATATTCGGTAGCTACATACGCAGAGATAAGCGCATTTTTATGCGGTCAATGGTCGAATGCAAGTTGATTTCTTCATTTACGGCGAGATCAACACAGCAGCAGATTCATTACGAAAAAAACTTACAAAACCTCAGCGAACCGCATCCAAATTATTTGGATTCGTTTTGTATTAGAAAATAGCGTAAATTGAACGATAGCCTCGGTACTTTTGGTGCAAATATAATTCAGTTCAACTATACGGAGTGGATTAGTTAGAAAGGACTTGAAAGTAGTCGCTAACTAGTTTAGCAATATCTTATAATTGGCTCCTGCCCACGGCTTTGTTTAAAATGTACATGGTAGAATTTAGTTTAGAAACAATATTTATGACAAAATTGCACATTCTTATTCGTTTTGTGATGAGTTTCTAAATTCCTTAAAATATTTGACCAAAACGTGGACTTACTGTGGCTGGAGAGAAAGGGAGGCAATTTTATTTGTTTTTACCAGGATTAAAAATGTATCGTGCATTTACACTTCTCACAAAACAAATATAATTAAAACGCTTGCCAAATACCATTTCAATTATAGGTGAACACGGCATGCGTATAATTTTTTTCACATTTTATTTTCCGCTTCATTTCACTTATGGTAACGTAAACTAGATTGATTTGCAATAAAATCAATAATGTAAAATGTTAATGAGCAATATCTAGTATTAATTTTCACTCATAGGCACATACAGAAACATCAGATAGTATTAATCTTATGATGCACATATGCACTCATCTGTGGTTCATGTACGTGTATAAATAATTTGTTTGTAATGACAGAATAATTGAAACGATTTCGACACAAAACACTTAAGTTTTTTTATGCATAAAAGATAAGAAAAAAATTATGTCTAGGTCAATAGATGTTGCTTTTAAGCGTCGTGCTTTTTAATTACCTTGTAATTGTCTATAAATGTTTTTCACGGCGAATGAGGGTGTAATTAACTAATTTAAATACTTTCAAGGTTGACAATTGACATAATATTTAGGTTACTTTTATTATAGGGCCGTAACAACTAAGTGGTTCATACATGTAAGATATTATGAAGCCCATCCATATCACTGGATGGAGAGGATAGTGGTAGCGATTAAAGGATGTTCTTACCGGCAACTGAAAGCAACGCAACAGTAAAGCCGTATTTTTTCGTGGATTTTTTTGAGACTGTAGTATGACGAAGTATGTCTATTGTTCTTCGAAAAGTAGGAGGCTTACTATTTACTACTACAGATATGCCAGTACTTGACGTAACATGTTGACCTGTATCTCCGTAAAAATTATGTAATAAATTGAATTCGCCACATTCAGTGTGAGAAAAACATAGAGAAAAAAATACAATCACGGTCAAGCTTGCCCATCAATACTGTGTTCTAAACTACCTTTTAATATCCCATTAACATTGGGTCGTATTTTTTTAAACATACATTACAGTGAGCACTATGTAAGTATCATCAATATTATTAGGTACATGGAGTCAGTAACTATTGAATGTTTTACATTAAAGATCGCGTTCAAAAGCTTGGTAAGAATATCTAATCAGCAATTATCACTTATTTATTCAGATCGTTGGAGAATGACTCATAGCCTATAAATACATGTATAAAAAGTATTGCAAAAAATACCATTCATACTAATTACATCAATGATACAAGCCAAATAGTTTAAAGTTGTAACGCGTAAGTAATTTTAATACACCTATTGTTGAATGCCTAAGATTGAATTAGGTAATAAAAACTATGTTACAGGTGTGGACTTGATAGTTAATTGTGGAGCTAAATAGGCATAAAATAGGCACCGTTAATAAATTGATAGTTCAGTAACCGAGTGATATGGTTGGCACCGGAGTGACAGTGGCCGCGCAGATATTTGCATAGCCACTTGTATCGCCAGCAGCCACTGTAGGTTGTCACGTGCTTTGTATTTTAGCAATGCGAAGGACAAGCTCTACTTGTATGATTATTTCGATCGTTGCGTCATTATGCGAGGAAGCTAGTATCTATCTGGATGTATTTAAATGAAAATAACATGAATAAGTATTGCAAATTAATGCTGTACTGGTGCAATTAAAATGCATTATTAATGAGGATGTTTCTGTACTACTTGCTATATTATTTAAAGCTTATTTCACCCATTTACAGCTGTGAATAATTTACGATTTTAGACCTTTTACACTCCTTCATCTTTATTCATTCATACTGGCTAGTCTAAAAAGCATCAACAGTAAGCTGAAACGGTAATTATTTATATATTCAATTGTTAACTGGAAAGTGAATTTAATTTGACTTTAAAATAATTCATATGAATCATATAACGGCTTCAAAACAATCTTGCACAATTTTAACGTAAACAAGTTTTTTTTCATTATTTGTATTAAAAAAATAATTACATGTTTTCGTTACTCACTGTCCGAACTCGTATAATTAGACCGACGATAATCCTTTAACTTCCCTAAGTTCACATAAAGAAAGCGGTATTCTTTAGATAGTAGCTATAATATTTCCCATAATATTATTAAAATATGATTAATTCGTAAATATCCTCACCCCACTACAGGTTGTTCACCTTTGAACTTCATTCGAAACAGTTAAAACTGTTTTAGGTTTTTTTTTGGTTACGAATTAAAATATTATTTTCTTAATGCGATTTTGGATAGGACTGTAGCTTAATATAAAATGATTATATTATATATTATGGTCTTTATACGATTGAGTTTTTTTTTTATCAATGTTTGATCAAGTATAACAACAAACTTAAAAAGGAAAAATACTTTTTCAACATTGAATTCAACATTGAAATTGTCATAATATGTTTTTTTTTTTATTACAATTATTCTTTTATTCGTTTTTTTAAGATAGAACGCAATACATTTTTAGATTCAATTCAACTAAATTTCCATTTTTCTTTTTGCTACTAGGCTTGTTCTTTTTTAGACTTGAACGAATGGGGGACAGACTGAACGATATAAAACCAGTTTTATCGCGAAATAGCTCTTGTATGTCAAGAATCACGTTATATTGTTACACAAATGAGGGTGTTTTGAAAATTAACATACGAAATTGCTTTACTTACCTAAGATGACCGTGCCGACGAATAGGCTGAGTGTTACGACTGTGAACGTCGAAAACCTCTGCGAAAAAGAAAAAAATAAGTTAAATACAGTTATTTTTAGTGGCATGCTATAAATTCTGCATAATAATGTTTAATAAATCATCAGAATTTATTTTTAAGTCCCGGTGTAAGGTACCAGTTTCAATATAAATGGGCTTGGGCTATCGCCAAGCAAGCTAGCTTATTGCGTGTTCGAGGATGTGGTGGCGAGTTTAAAGTTAGAATTTTCCATAAAGACTTTAAAAAGTTATGTCGAAACTAGATATCTTGTCAATAAAACTTGGTTGCTTTAGATCCTAAAGTCGAATCAACGATAACCCAACGTTTTGTGTTAATTCTGATCTTCTACCTTCTAATACGGGGTCCTTAGTATCTCCAAGTCCCTATTAAAAATACACAAATCCAATCTCAGGAATTTATTTTCTAGCATTTCGCTTTCCCTGGTAGCTGTCTGCTGTAATAGTACACATGCGTGATACATTTTCTTATTTATTTCTGTATACGTACTAAAAATGTTACTCAAATAACCACTATTTAAATGAAATGATTGCATCCTGCCGCATGTCACATGCCACTGCAGCGACCATTTCTCGTTAATTTAGGAGTAATTTTACATCATTAACTCAGCACGAGAAAATTATACCAAAAGGAGAAACTCAGATTAGCACACCGTGTTGTAATATTCATTGATGAAGTTTTTACGAGGATTAACAACTTACTAAACTTGTTTCGTAAAAGTTTATTTGGTACACTTTAACATGGCACACCGCAGCCCATGTAAATGATAATTCTACTTCTATATAAATATTTCGCTCAAAGACCATAACACAGATTTTATGTTTATTTGAATCACGTATTCCTATAGCTTTTCTCTAGGAAGAGGGAAATTTTTAAACTCCCCTTCCATGTACCATATGAACCAGTATCATAATAGAAGGTAAAAAAGTAGTCTGGTGTCACTGCCTTTTAATCTAATATGTTCGCAAATATCACATAGACTAGTGTCTGTAATTGCTTTATACTACGCAAGCTAATACGAAGATAGTTGGATTTTAATCAGATATGTAGGCCAATTAGTGCTCCTACCAATAAACCATCTATACAGTTTTTGTCAAGGCTATTACTGAATGTCAATATATATAATTGATAAGTAATAATAGCATAACGTGTTCTGAAGTTATTATTGTAAGCAGCAGCACCGGAAGTCCATCCGCAAGGCAGACAATATGGTGAAGGTCACAGAAAGCCGCTGACTACAGTCTGAAGACTTACTTTGGTTGAAGATGTTGAAGATATAACAAAATATGTCCTAATCTAATTTTAGATGTATCCCATGAGATAGATACGAGCCCTAATATGATATTTTAGTACCACTATTATCATTCCATATTCGCGCAATGTTGAGCATGGGAATCTTTTACAATCGAGGGTTCCATAGAGAGGTGTTAGGCCCATAGTCAAACACTTTGACTCGTAAAGGTTGTTGGAGTTTACATACCATAGACTTATAGAAAATTGTAGAATGATATTACCTCTTTTCTGATGCCGGGGAAGATGGTGAGGAAGGCGAGGTAGATGGTGAGGGCGGCCAGCAGCAGCGCGAGCGCCGGCACGTCCGCCGCCACCGCCGTCCGGTTGTGGTATGCGTATAGGGTTGGCCCGCCTTCCTCGCGGAACGCGTCGAACCACCCCTTCATCGCTCACCCAGCCTGAAACAATGCCGATGTTTTGTTAATACACGGTACATAGATTAAGACGTGAGAGAAGAGTGTGTACGGCAAATTGTATATCTTCGCCCCGTGATTATTGTAGACATACATACATAAAATCATGCCTTTTTCCTACTAGGGGTAGGCTGATCTTACCAGGGCACTCACGTTTCGCCCTGTGTGTACAATCCCTCGACATGATAGGGTGCAAGCCTATCGCCATATCGGGCACAAATTCCCGAATCCAAATTGATAATTTTGAATAGAAATTCCCGGGATTTGAACCCGAAACCTCGACGTTCTAATCATAGTATGGTATAAAAGTGACACCGAGACAGTATATGATTGTAGTAATATGTTTGAGAATAGAATCAATAAGAGTAATAGTAGTAGTGAGAACGAGAAGTGAAACAACGCGTTGGTTCTGATATAAGAGTAACTATGTATCTTTTTAAAGGGTTGGGCCCAGTGCTAGTTAGGTGTTTATATTATTTTTATGTTCTTGTCCTTTTTATGCAAAGTAAATGGGTTAAGTGGACGGTACCACAATATTTACTTAGTTTTAGAATCTGTTACGAACATCAAATTTATCCACTAGATAATAAATATGCTTACGCCAGGTACGTAAGTAAATTAATTTCAAACAAAAGTTGCATTGCCAGATTGAAACCGTAGCGATTGTAATGGAAGATACATAAATAAAACAAGTAGTGTAGTAGTTTTGCAAAAGGGATTTAGCATCGGTTTTAGTTTCTTACAAGTCGATGCTATCTCAGACACAGTTGTACGGACCTTATTAACAACGTTCTTGTTCAATGCAATGGACACATAGGCGTTTAGTGTTGCTTTTAACGCTTTAGGCTAGGTCAACTTTATGACTCAGTAATTAGCCGTTTTAAAATGATCGATAATTGCCGCTATTTTCGGTCGAGAGTCGAATACATTGAAGCTATTTTTAAGATTTTTTAATTACAAGTATATTGACCGATATCTTCCGTTTCGAGTGTTTATACAAATTATACATGGTAATCAAGTCGCTGAAGGCCATATTTTGTCACAAATTAGATATCAAAATGCCTATCGTTATTAAAAACACCTATGATTTTAGTATTTATAAATAATATATATGTATAGTTATTTAAAATATGGTTAGTCACAAGGTATATCAAGAGTGCTACCGAAAACGAAGTTGGGTGATAGTTTTAGTGACTTCAGACATAATGCAACTAAAATTTTGTGCAAAAAAATTGGGACGATTTTTATTGTACTTTTTTCTTGTTAGGGTGATAAATACATAGATTTTTCAAAAATTAATCATATACCCTTTTATTTTTAAAGTAGCTATGGTGCGCAAGGCTCTAAATTATTATTTTAGCAAAAACGATGGATTTACTCTATTTTTAACCCAAACTCGATGATATTTAAAAAAATTGTCAAAGTAGTTATAAAATGCTTGAAGTATTTACAAATACAAACACAACCGTTATCAAACAAACAGCCTGCCTTTTATCGCGTCCAATGTTCTTGAAGTGGCAAAACTAATTTAGTCTAATATAGACAACTCACGATTTACGGGAGTCCTTGTGTATTCAGAACAAGCGGATATTACGATTTTATACTTTACACTGTATGCATTATGTTACGCAAATTGCACAGTCACTTTGATACGAATGCTCATAATTTAATTATGACTTGTCTGTGCTATAATGTGCAATATTACATCCGTTTCCGAAAGGCTTTGAAGTTGGAAGCCTGCCCGCTCCTATTACATCGGTTGGGTAATTTCATACCACAACTTACATTTATGTTTCACGTCTTTTATAAGATTGTTATTACTACTTCCAACTATGTGCAATGCTGCAAAAATGATCGCTGTCTTGTGATAAATAAACCCTATTTCGAATCGGTATTTAGCAGTGTACTACTAAATATGTTATAATATTCTCCGCTTTTATTTAAACGATTGATTTATGGATTACTGTAAGCGTAGGATTACATTGCTTGTGGCTATTAGATTAGTTTAGTGATGCCTTGTTAGCTTTTGTAATATAATATGTGGCTAATAATTAAAAAAAAACACCTCAAATCAATTATATTTTTTAATATTTCAATACTAACATGCAATCTTTTCAACCCGTATAATTAAATAATAAGCTGCAATTATTGATATTGTTATATTTTACAAAGCGAACAATAAGGAGCACAGTCCTGAATAGAAGTTATCAGTAGTTTCGCAGTAGT